>APFE031069223.1:8645-115234 GCA_000404065.3 Pinus taeda | reverse complement strand
ATAAACAAGCTCATAACTCATAAGGAGTATGCCCTGTAGTATTTCTCCGTGTGGTACGGTATGCCCATAAAGCTTCTGGAAGCTTTTCTACCCAATCTTTTCTATGCAAATGCACAGTTTTGGTGAGAATTGCTTCAATTATTTTATTGGTGGACTCCACTTGCCCATTTGCTTGAGGATGATATGGAGTAGACTTACGATGTTTAATTTTGTATTCCTTCATTATCTTTTGTACCAACTTGGATGTGAATTGAGTGCCTTGATTTGTTATTTCTTTTGGGACACCAAAACGAGTAAATATATCCTCGAAAATAAATGAAACCACAACATTTTCAAGAGCAAAAAGAAGTGTTTTAGCTTGTACCCATTTTGTAACATAATCGGTGCAAGAAAGAATGTACATTTTTTGTCTCGAATGTGGATTGATTGGACCCACAAAATCCAGAGCTCATTTTTCAAAAGGCTCAATAAGTACCTCAGGTTTTAGAGGCATCTCATCAGAAGGAACAGGTTTCCCCATCCTTTGACAACTATCACATCTTTTAACATACTCCTTGGCATCCTTAAAAAGGGAAGGCCAATAGTATCCTAGTAAGAAGTTCTTTTGTCAACGAAGTGTCCTCCACATGGCTCATCATGACAAGCTTTCAGTATCTCTAGTACTTCATCTTCTCTAACACACCTTCAGATGATTAAATATGACCCCGTTTTATACAATTCTTCATGTATCCATGAATAAGATGCACTAATTTGAATTACCTTTCTTTTTTTCCAAGGAAACAAATATGATGGTAATTTACCTGTAACCAAATAGTTAGCAATATCTGCAAACCATGGAGATTTAGTAGATACTGCAAAAAGATATTCATCTAGAAAATTATCTTCTACAGGCATGTCATTATTATCATTTTGAATCTTTGATAAAAAGTCAACAATTGTATTTTGTTTTCCAAGTCGATCCAAAATAGTAATGTTAAACTCTTACAGCAACAACAACCATCTAGTGATTATGTCATTAGTGATTGGTTTATTCATTAAGTATCTAATTGCATAATCATCAGTATGTACAAAAGTTTCATAATCAGTAATATAATGTCTGAATTTATTGATGGCATGAACAATAACTAAAAACTCATATTCTGTGACAGTGTAATTTAACTCTGCAGGAGTCAAATTTTCACTAGTGTAATAAATGGCATATGGAGTTAAGTCTTTTTGTCCTATTACAGCTCCTAAAGTTGTGTCTGAAGCATCAGTCGAATGTGAAAAGGTGATTTCCAATTTGGTCATCTAAGAATGGGTGCTTAAGAGATTTTCTCTTTTAATGACTCAAAAGCCTTTTGGCAATCAGAATTCAAATTAAATTCACGGTCTTTTGTGAGCAGTTTGAAAAATGGAGATGCAATTTTTGTAAATTTTTCTATGAATCTTCTATAATAACCAGTGAAACTAAAAAAACTTCTAACATCTCGTTGACGGGTTGGAATTGATAATTTAGAAATAATTTCTATTTTAAATGTGTCCACTCTAATTTCATTTCTTGAAATATGGTGTCCTAAAACAATTCCCTCAGTAAACATCATAAAACATTTTTCATGGCTTAACAAGAGATTTGTCTCTTTACATCTAATGAGAACATTTTCCAAATTTTAAGAGCTTCTTCAAAATAATTTCCATAAACTGTAAAATCGTCCATATACACTTCCACACAATCATGAATTAGATCAAAAGAATGGATAATACTGCTCTTTGGAATGTTGCAAGAGCATTACATAATCCAAAAGGAAGTACTCGGTAAGCATAAGTTCCCCATGGGCAGGTAAAGGTATTTTTATCTTGGTTTTCTGGGGCTACTTAGATTTGATTATACCCACTAAAACCATCTAAAAATGAAAAATGTATCCTTCGTGCCTAAAACTTTATCTATGAAAGGGAGTGGAAAGTGATCTTTTAAAGTGGCTTTATTCAATTCCCTATAGTCAATATACACTCTCCATTTTCCATTCTTTTTAGAAATAGTTACTAAGGGTGAAACCCACTCACTGTCTGATATTGGATAGATGAAATTAACATTCAATAGTTTTTGTAGTTCTTTCTTAACAATCTCCCTTAGCTTTGGATTCATTCTTCTTTGAGGTTGTCGAATTGGTTTGGCATTTTCTTCAATGTAAATATGATGTATATAAGTATTAAGATCAATTCCCTTCATGATAGAATATTCCCATGCATAAGCAGATGAATGTTCTTGTAACATCTTGATTAATTCTTTGAATGCTCTTGTAACATCTTGATTAATTATTTCTTTTGAAATTTTTCCAAATTATTGTTGATATTCAAAGTTTTTCCTTGAAATATTTCAATTGTAGAATTGCCAAAATTTTCCATAGAATGCACGAATAGTTGATGGGGTGATAAATATTCAATATTGCATTGTTCTTGAAAATTCTGACTAGATTTACAATATGATGAAGATTCATTATTTTCCATTGAATTTAAAATTTGATCTTCTTCATCTATTTATGAAGTATCAAAAATTGGTATTATATCAAATTCCACATCTATCCATTCTTCATTTTCAACCTCTACTGTTGTTTTTTCTGATGGATACAATGTGAATGTCTTTGTTGTACTCCCATCAAAAATGAACATATCACCATATCTAGAACTTATAAAAGCATTGATTGTAACTAGCCATGGTCTTCCTAGAATCAATGGATGTCCTCCTAAGTTATTCTTGGGTGTTAAAATCAAAAAATCAATAGGATATTCCCAAGAATCTAAGGATACATATATGTCTTCTAATACACCATCAGGTTTGATTACAGATCTATCTGCCAATTGTAATAGTGTAGGTGTCTATTGAAGATTAGAAAGTTTCAATTGATTCATAGTTTGTTTACTCATGATATTTATGGCTGCTCCTAAAACAATCAATGTATTTGGGATCTCCAAAACATTGATGTGTGTTTTCACAATGGTACTTCCTGGATCAAGATATTTCTGTATTGTTATTTTACCCATCATCATATCTGCAATTTTTCCAACTAGTTGGATTATTTTGATTTCTTTTATTTTTCTTCCAAGTCTTTTTATGCTCAAGTCCCTAATTGTTTTTGTGAGAATTGGTATTTCCTTAATGGCTTGAAGCAAAGGAACCTTTATGCAAGCATTCTTCAATTCATCTAACATGTCATATTTTTTAATCTTTCAAGGAAAGGTGGTTTTGAAACAGATACTGAAGGTTGTTCCATAATAGGAATTGAGTTATTTGAGTGTGTTGGAGTAACTTGTTTTTGAGTTTTTTCTTTTTCATTAAGAGACTTTTATTTTTAAGAGATCTTTTCTTTTTCACTTTCTTGAATAACAATTGATGGGGACTTCTTTTTTGAGATTCTATCAAATCTAAGTTGAACATTGTTTAGATCTAGTGGAGTTATCATGCAGGTTTGAAAATTTTGTCCTTCCATATTGCAAACAGATTGTGAATTTTTATTATTATTTGTATTTGGGAGTGGTTAGGCAGGAAATTGGTTTGACTTTTTAGTAAATGGTAATGAAATTTGTGGATTCAAATTATGAGTTTGAGTTTGTTGAATAGGCTAAGGATAATATTGTAGAGGAAAGGTAGGATATGATTGTTGAAATTGTGGAAATTGAGGTATTGAGGGTATTTTCCATAAAGATTTTTCCATCCCTATGACCAAGGTTGTGGCCAAGATTGCCAAGGCATTGGGGCAGTTCAATTACTTTGTGAAGATTGTGGAAATGGTTGAGTATTAAAACCTCGAGTTGTATTTGGTTGTGGATTCTGCCAAGGTCTTTTAGCAATAAAACAAAGATCTACCTGATTTGGTAGTCCTTCTTGATAGACAGCGTTAAGACCTGGTATTGAGGGGAATTCTTTTGTATCATGATTTTCCACACAAATAACACAAGTTTCTACACTTTTTAAATCAAGAGGACATTATCTCAAGGCATGTTTCTTTCTGCACTTAAGGCAAAAAATGGACAATGCAACATTTTCAACTTTTTGCTTGTTTTGTATTTTAAGGGTGTCAATTTGTTCAATAAGACTCCCTAAAATATCTGTTTTAAAATTATCAAACAAATTTCCTAATTCTGCTCTACTTGTCCTAGCTGCAGATTTATTAATCCTTGATAAAAAAGGATCTCTTGGATTTTTCTCGTTTCTTTCTTTGCCTCTTGAAATGTGTATGCACAACTCACAAATTTCTCCTAGTGACAACTAAGAAATATCTCCCTTACCCATTAGATTGAGAAGATCAATCCACTCATCTCTAATGGATTTCAATAAGAGAGATTTCAAAGTTTCCTCATCTAGATTATTCATTTTTTCCCTTTTTACATTGTAAGCAAATCTTTCGACGAAATCTTCAAGATTTTCATCTTCTTTTGTACCATTTTAAAGACTTCATCTTTAATGTTATGGGGCATACAATAATCCTTATATTTCTCTAAGAATGTAGTTTTCATTTGTTCCTATATTCTTATGGAGTTTATTCCTAAACTCATAAACCATTTTAATGTTGCATCCTTAAGGGTTGCAGGGAATCATTTCAACTTTTGAGCATCATGTAGATAATTATATGATCTACACAAGACTTCAAATTCAAAGAGAAATGTCTCAGGACCTTCACTCCTTAATCCATTAAAGTTTGGAAGGATAAAGGGTGAGATATTTTTCATTGTTACAGTTTTATCTTCATCGAAGATAAGAAATCCAAAGGGTTCTGGATTTATATCTTCTCCTCCTCCTCTTCCTCCACCTCTTCCACCTCCTCTTCCAGCTCCAATCCTAAGTTGTTCACCATTCAAACTATGTACCTCTCCTTCCCCTTCTCCAGCCATTGTAGATTATTTAGAACTAATATAGGGTTATGGTTATGGTTCTTCTATCAATGGTTTGAAGTAGGTGTGTTCTTCCTCTTCTTCAGTGGGAACTTCCAACTTTTGAGCTAGAAGTTGTTCTCTAGTTGAAGATATGAAAATTGTTCTTGTTGTTGGGGATATGGGATCTTCTTCTATTATGGCTTCTGTTGATGAAGTTGGTGAATCTCTAAGGTTGTATTTCGGATCTTAATACCTCAAGAAATTTATGTTTGTCTGTTATGGATGGAATTTGAGTTTGTGTGGGTGGTGTGGCACTACGAGATCGTGGTAGGATAAGTGATGTTATTGGACTTAAGCTCTTTCCTCTACCTACAAATCTACCCCTAGAGTCTCTTTCCCTATGCATATCATGTTTTTTTATTGTTTGTTTGTTGTTTTTTTATCCAAAAGAAAACAAGACTTCTATTTACACTTCCACGGCAACGGCGCCAAAGTGTTTGGTCAATTTAATGTTCTTAAATTGCTTATATAAATTATCAACCGGAGTTAGTAAACTTGTGAAGTGCAAGTGCACTATATATGCTATAAGTCTTCTTGAATTTATTAAAATGATGATTATGTTTATTTTAAGGATTTTCTTTATTCTTATGTTCTTAATGAAATTGACGATTGACAATTAAATTCCTATTATCAACTCTAAAAATAAAATTAAAACAAGCTATCATGATCCTATTTAACTAACTATCATTAGTTTCAAAAGACCTACATGCAAGGTAATGGAAAAGCAAAACTACTTTGTAAATTCTACGAAAAAATTCTTTAAGATAAATTGTGTTTTTGAAAAAAAACTAAAAAGAAAGTTATTCTAAAATTTGTGAATAAACTACTTATGTTTTAGAAAGACAATTATTTATGCTCTAAAAGAGAATCACTTCTATTCTGGAATGAATTTATAAAGCATCATATGTTAATATATCTACATTGCAATTAACAATTCAACTTTCAAATGATAAAGCAAAAACAGAAGGAATGTAATCTAACAGATGTATTTCCTATGAAAAGAAGAAGAGTATATACATGGTTCTATTTTAGAAAGCATATAAATGATTGAAATTGGTAGACAGCAAAAATAAAAAGACTATAAACAAATGACTATAAAGAAACTAAAGCTACGATAATGAAATTCTGGAAATAACGAAAATGAAATCACTGAGCAAAACGTAAAAGATTGAACCTCAATTGTTTGCAGGGACCCTCCACAAAACAATAGGTTTTAGAACTTTATTCAACATTTAACTGCACATGAGGTTGACAAAAATGCTTCTTCAATTAAAGAGAACAGAGTTATGAAACTTCAAACAGAGATTCAAAGATTACATACGTGCCTCCCTGCCTTTTGTTTACAAAGTATATATATAGAATTTGTGCTCAACAAATTGAGACTTTTATGCCTTACAAAACTTAAACCAATCCTAGTTTGAATTCTAATCTACAACAAAGTAATTACATTTCTCTACGATTTTCTATTTGGAAAGCAATCGGAGAGTCGTGATTTATCCGAACTCTCGTTGCTCCGCTTATCCACACAATGACTTGCTTCTTTGACTACGCCACTAGGCGATTTCCTTAATGATTTGGCTCGGACAAATAGGAGGAGATCAATCCCCATCTGCCCATGTGCTTCTTTGCTTGGCTGGCGTACTGGAATCCGGAAAACCATGGAGATAGTTGCAGAATCATGAAACAGTTGCGGAATCGTATTAATTATGTCGCTATTACAATCTTTTAACTTAATAATAAGGCACATTAATAAATATGAAAAATAAGACATTTGAGTACCTTACCATGTCAAAATCTATAGTTTATTGCTTATTTGAGTTGATAGCGACAATGAAAAGAGGAAAAATGGATGAAAAGAGTGTCAAAAACAAAATAGTCATGAGACTCTACAAGGTTCGACCTTCATAATTATTGTACTTGTATCAAAATTTATTTCATGTAATATATATATATATATATATATATATATAGATAAAATTTTATTAAGCATGTTCTTTATGCTTTATTTTTGGTCAAAAGAAAAAGTCAAGGGCATGTTCTTTGTGGCCCTATAAAAACAAGAAAATTTTGAGTTTTGTAAAATATCATTTGCTCCTTTAAGTTGCCAAGTCAGCCTTCTAGGATGACAAGTCGGCTTGCTCAAGGGTCATGTCTTTTCACACATGGACACAACTATATATTGGCACCTATCCTCCACCATTCGGAACCAATTCAGTGATCTTTTGTGGCAGAGCAATCTGAGTTCTGTGGCACACATATCCAATTTTTGAGGCACGTATATCCAAAACTCTAAGGCACATATGTCTGAAGTTCTGAGGCACATACATATGAGATTCCTGAGGTACATAGACGAATATTTTTGGTGCATATGAGCGAGATTCTGAGGCATTGTTCATGCGAAGGCTCTGTGGCATTATCTCTATGATTATTAAGTTGATATAAAGAACGAAATTCAAGCTTCTGTTGGGGACAAATATTTGGCATTTTATGGACAACCTCGTGGACTCTCTGGTAGACAAAATCATGGCATCTAGAGGACAAACCTATAGTAGACTTCATGTGAATTGTTGGTTGGTGGAGGGTTGACTTGACACTTGGATCAATGGTTTGTTTTGACTTGGATTTCTCTTGTTGATGAAGAAGCTATGAGGAAAGGATTGTTGTTGAGTTTTCCCCCTTGTGGACTTTTTCTCTAGCTTGGAGCCTAATTTTTGATGTCTCTTGTCTCGTGTGCGTTATATTCTCTATATTTTGTTAATTTATAATTGCTTGATGACATAACTAAACAATTAAACACTAAGAGAATAATGCATATCAGTCTCAATAATTACCATGATAAGAAATTCTATCATCTATCGGAATTTTAGCACGAAAGACCTTCTTGCATCTGTAGAACCATTTCTATTTCCCTTATATGTCCCGACAAGTTAGCGCCTCTGTGAAGCATTGTACCTTGTGCAACCATAATAATATTTCCAATTACAAGTTTGGATTTTACTCGCCACTACCACTTCCTACTTGTCCTTGGGAAGATATTTCTATGGATTTTTTCTGGCTTTTCACTGACCCTCTAGAAACATGATTGTGTTTTTGTTGTAGTATGTTGTTTTTTCAAGGATGGCCTTATTCATGCTTCATAACAAGCAAACTTACTACACAATAGACAACAGACTTGTTTTTCTACCATGTTTGGACAACTTTTAGCCTTCTTTGCACTATCACTTCTAATAAGGATGCACCTTTTCTCAATCACTTTTTGAAGGTGCTTTGGAAAATGTTGGAATGCAAATTGTAGCTCTCTACTTCTTTCCAGCCCCAAACCAGTGACCAAATCAAGGTGGTCAATCACACCTTGGTCCAACTACGTTTGGCAAGCAATTCTAGGAACTAGTAGTGAGATAAAGTACACATAATGCAACATTGTTATAATAGAGCAATGCGCTCTTTGATGGGCTTTCTCCTTTTAAAGTGTGATGCGTATCATCCAACTATGACTTTTGAGTTCCCAACCACCTTACCAGCTCCTATTTCACATTAACAACTCAATGCCCAAAGTAGGCCACTACATGTGTGAAAGATCTGGCCCATATTCATCTACAAGTACACAAAACCCTTCATAGTAACAAAGCACACATCAAGATTTGCATGATCGCCAACATAGCATTGCAACCTTCCAGATTGGTGATAAGGTATGGTTATATCTTTAGAAACAATGCTTTCAAAGAGCTAAACATTATAAGCACCATCCAAACCATTATGGCCCATATCAAAATTTGCAGTAGGCCAGTGAAAATGCCTTTAAATTGGAGCTTCCGCCACAATTGGTTATGTTATCACACAAACTAGCACCTCTAACTTAAAGTCCTAAAAATAGGGTGTTGGCCATGTGGAACACAAGATTTGGCCACTATCAATTCAACAAATCTTCTCTCACTTAAGACTCAAGAAAGTGTTCATAGTCAAGGGGGGTTTCCCTAAGAGTTAAGTAGGCTCACATCATGTAGTAATGAATGGTGGTTTCCCTAATAGTTAATTATGCTCACTTCATGTGTAATGAATGGCAGTAAAGAGAACCTAGCAAGAATGAATGAATGACGAAAACATGAAAAGGACTTAGTTTGATGAGTGGAAAGGAGTCTAGTGCCTTATGTATTTGTGTTGTAAAATGTAACTAGGTTCGATCTTCATAATGACATGTAATTATGATCTTTGTAAATGATGAAAAGAAGAGAACATAAATTATTTTTGTAATGCCTTGTTTCATGGGTTTCATGAGCAATACTTTTTATCTAGTTGGCTCCCATTGAGAGCCTTAGGATTTATCATTAGAGTCAAAGAGTCAATGTCATGTATGAAGACCCTTCTTGGGATATGCCAAATGTATATGAGTCTATAATAGCCCTCCAATGACAAGCACAAAGTCCTCTTCATGTCGGCTTCAAGTCAAAGTAACTAACTCATGTCGGCTTCCCTTTATGGAGACACACATGTTCATAAACTCATGTTGGTTTAATATGACGGACAGACCACTATAAATAGCAACCTCGGCCCAGTCCACAGAGAAAGAAATTTCGGATATCTTTCTCTAAGTTTTCCGATGATAGAGACCAAATTTCGCATGGACAATGGAAGAGTACAATTTGGATATCTCTGTGATTTTGAATAGACAAGGCTAGTGATAAGTTTGATACAATCACATGAAGGAGAAGGGATTGCGAGGTTTTGTTTAGGGATGATCATAGTCAACAGTAGTTTGGATCTTTGTTTAAGTTCAAATGGATATTACAGTGATAAGAAAAGGACCAGAAGTTCGGATTACAGTGACAAGGGTTTCTTATGTTCGGTGTTGCACAAGAGAAAGCTCACGTGTGTGACAAGATCTCGTTGTTGTTACAAGGAAGAAGATCTCAGTGGTATCTCCAAGGGCAGCAACTATGGTTCAACAATATGTCTTTAGGATCTAGTGTTGCTACTGGAGGAGAAGTTTATTATCCACAGTAATCACAATTGGGTGTCATCGCATATGGCACAAAATTGAATTAGAAGGAACCGAGAAAGAGTGAATGAGAAGATGGAAGAGGACTTGTGTCTTTGTCTTGGAGAGGCTACTAGGTCAAAGGTCTTGGTCTTGGTATTCGTCAATTGGAATCTCTATAAGAAGAATTTGTGCGGATTTTCCTCTCAAAGAGTGAGAGATTTTGGCCCTAGCTGATAGCCACATTCTGTGTCTCTTGTCTATTTATGTTCATGCATTCATTATTGTTTGATGAAGAAGAACACTAATAATCTAAAGAAGAAGTAGATCCTAATCTAAAGAAGTTAAAAACCATTCACAAGCAGTCACTAATGGAAGAGAAATCACCTAATACTAATGCCCTATATTTCTCAACATGGAATCAAAACTAAGGTGTCAGTCAAGAAAAGGGCATGCAATCAAAGTGACACTCATGGATCAAGTTTCAAGAATGGTATCAAAACAAGTTTTAGGATATCAAAGTGAAAGTTCAAAGATCTTCATAGAAGAAGATCTACTTTAGAAGAAGGTCTACTTTAGATGAAGTCTTGGGATCATCAATCAAAATAATCAAGGCCAAAGCCTTATTTCTACTCAAGGCAAATAGATCTACAAATCAAAGCAGCTAGAAGTCTAAACCAACAAAAAGTGTTGGATCCTATAGTCATCATCAAAAGACCACAAAGACCCTCATCGAGTTATCTACAAAGCAACGTAGCTCAAAGTACTTTAAAGACGAAGATCACATCATCTTGGAGAAAGTCGAAACTATAGAAGCAATTTTTATCTACACTCATTCACTACCAAAGAAGTCGAAATATCTTGAAGGCAGGAAGGCATTATCATTATCTTCAAAAGCTACAAGGCAAGCTCCCTATCATTGCAGCAAGGATCCGCTCCTTATCCTTGAAGAAGATCATTCGAGGAAGCGTCAAAACATCCTCATCAATCAGCATCAACAAAGGAAGCTAGATCTAAAGTCATTGAAATCATAAAAGGAGCAATCTCCTTTATTAAAGAAGGGCTTTTCATTTGGAAGAAGATCATCCAAAAGGAGCACTAATACATCTTCTTCAACCACCATCAAAGTGATCAAGTTGAAGATTTCATCTTCACTTGTCAAGTAAGTATCTTTCATTTTATAATAAAATTTGGTAAAATGACTTCGTTTTGCAAGGAGATCTATAAGCTGGTTGGGTCATCGAAATTCCTTCTTGTTGAATTTTCTAAGTCTATCCATTAAAAAATTAATCTGTATTTTGTTGGTTTGTTTCTTCTACATGTAAATTCTAAACAAGTTGTTTAAAACATTTAAATACCGAAATAAACACAATAAGTCACAACATCTAAAGATCATCAGGTGAAAGAAAACAAACACACAAGTGACACCGTTATTTTTAGACAAATGTCCCCGGAAAAACCCAATGCAAGAAAACCGGTGCAGCTATTCTGGGGATTTATTATTATACAGTATTTCCTTGAGTACAACTAGGTGCCTAACCAGCTCACCCGACAGAGAAAAATACACGGTAGCAATACCTCTCTATTCGGAAACATATATTCAGAAAACATGTCCCACGAAACCCTCTCTGGCAACTCTGAAGCACAGCGCTGGCCCTTCTGGCCTCTACGTCAGCCTCCTGCTGACCTACGTCAGCCTCCTGCTGACCTGCGTCAGCCCTCTGATGCACTACGCAGCCTCAGGGACCTTTTGCGTCACTCCAGCAGCCTCTGCGTGGATGACACAATCCCTCTAGCCTCTGCGTTGTCTCTGTTGGGCTCTACGTGGCCTGAACTGGCTACTGCTCTCGCTCTCCCTGCTTCTGCGCTGGTCTCTCAATATTGTCTCTGCCTCTCTGTCCAGTACTCACTGCCCCTCGCTGTTGATCATTGATTCACTTTTTCTTAGCAACCCCACTCTAGCAAAATGAATAACTGATCACTTTGGTGTGTCCTCCAACTGACCCTCAAGCCTCCTCTTATACTTTTCATGTTGGTCCTTCAATGGTCGAGATTAAATCTCTAATCAATGGCTAAGATTAGATTTGGCTTGATCCATGACTTTTGGAACCTTCTAACCTAGTTTTATATTAATACCCATTAATATTTTATTTTTCCTAAGTTTAGACTTAAGAACTCCATTAAAAATATTACTTATTTTAATACCTCCCAAACCAGGTACAATCTATCCAAATCATTTCTAGGTCTTGGAGATCTCATGTGCTTTAGCCTCTCCACGAATTTTCATGGATAGAGCACATCTGATGTTACCCCAAATCAACACTTGCATGGAAAGGGAGGATAGACATAATCCTCAAAGAAAGTGAAGTCATTGAACATATCAATGAAAAGGTCTCCTCTGAATACATGGAAAGGGATTCCTATGAAAGGTCCCCTCATATAGTAGTATTGGAGACATCAAAGAGATAGTATATGATAAGTTGGTAGAACTATTCTCTGAATATGCAATAAAGAAGGTCATATCACTTAGATCTGATCTACATAAATTGAAGGTATTACAGGATAAAGGGTTATCTTCATAAGATCTCAAATGCAAGATTTGGGAGAGATAATCCTCATTGTTCTAAATGCACCAACTGATGAACAAGGTAACCAATGTCTATGAGGATAATAAATTTATCCCATTCAACAACTTGTGGTTTCTATGCAAGATAGAAGAAGACAGGTTGAGGGCAAAAAGTGTTGAAGGTTAAAATGAAAGGATTCAAACATTTGCAGGAAGGAAAGGGAAGTTTGGAAAATTTGGTCCTCATAGCTAAGATTTAATGCTATAGGCATTATAGGAAAGATTGTCCTAAGTACAAGAAGGGCAATAAGAAGCAAGATAGAAAAGAAATTCATTTCACTGAAGAAGTGGAGAAAATTGAAAGAGGAAAAGCATTAGAAGCAAGAGCTTGCGATATCACCATAGGGAAACATGAAGGACAGCTGCAACAAAATCTATGGCAGACAACTGTGAAGGTTATAGCTCTTGGGAACCTCATTGGAAACTGAAGGAATGGAAGAAGTCATCTAGGACAAGTCTCATCATACATCAAGTCAAAAGGAAACATCTGCTGAATAGGGATATGAAAGATCCTCAAGATTCTCTGATGGAATCCTCATTGAAGGATTCACTAATCTAGAGTGGAAGCAAGTGTTTCATCAGGAACTCCAACTTGTGGAATTCATGGGATGATGGTATGATGATATAAGAGATGAAGCAGATCAAGGGGTTGAAGGTCTTTTCAATCAAGAAAGCTACTGAAAGAAGTTTAGATGGCCTAAAGGTAAATAAGGTATGTATGCTTGTATTCAATATTATAATGGCATGACGTATGGTTGCAGGTAACATGGATCATTACTTCTATCTTGAGAAGCATGATCAAAGGAAAAGGATCTCCTCCTCTAAAAAGGTAGGAAAGCATAGGTCACACTAGATGAAATCAACATAATATGTCCTCATATAAAAATGACGTGGTTGACAATGATTTAGAGGAACTCTGATTAGAAGTTCCTGGGAATGAAATGTGTGAAGAAAGGAAGGAAGAGATCGTGGACTATGCAACCATGGAAAAGGCAATCAACATCCGAGGACTAGAAGATTTGACTAGGAAATCTCCAGGAAAGATATGAAGACTCTGATGAATGTCTAAAAAAGATGGAGACCCTTGACAATGGACATTGTTGGAGATATGTCAACATCTATGCATGATGTTGATGCAAACTGGAATATGTCATGATCAAAGACCATCACAAAGGTAATTTTGATTTAAGTGTTCATTTCTTATTTTTGAACAAATATCTGGATGGACTTATGCAGGACTGCCAAAGGGAAGAACTGTGGATGACTTCCAAGAGGACCATATAGAAGGATGTAAGATCCTTCCAAAAAATATCGCATGAAAAAGGCAGCATGACATAAAACAAGGTCAGATGAAAACTAATGGATAATTTTCTGATGAAAGGAATAATGACATGACTGACCCACGAATGAAAGTGAAGGATGGTTTGTGCACTATGAAGAAGCCACAAAAGATGGACTCTTTGAAAAAGAAATTCATGACATCGAAGGAAGGAGCTCTTCAAGCAGCTAGTTGAGGAGCTTCTATCAGTCCCTAATTAAGAGGGAGCTTGAAAACAAGTTTCTTACTTGGAAGAAACTTGGAAATTCCTAAGCCAAGAGGGAGCTTAGGTACATTCATTCCATAGGAATGAGTACATTCTGTTATTGGAATTGATATGTCCTCCCTAATTGAGAGGGAGAGATAGACACATCATTCTAGTCCTCACCTGGGAAGACAGAATGGAGGATTGGGTAATCATCTAGCATCCAATACTCTTTGAGGATGAGATAGGGCATCCAAGATAAGAGTAGTCATGGACCGATATTCTTCGAGGACTGACTATCCAAGATAATAATAGTTCAAAGTAGGTCATACTTTGTGAAAACCCGGGTGGAGTATGTACCTTGAGAGACAATGATTATGGTGTCTATGAATCATTGGTCTCACCAGCATTGTGCTTTGATCATGTGGATAGAGTTGTTAGTTAAGGCCTTGCTATAGGACAATGATAGTTGATATGATGCTATACAGATGTGTTACCAATCCGACTCTTCTTATAATAAATTCTTCAGATTGAGAATGACCAAGTACCATAATGAATACCTACCTAGTTAAGAGGGAGTGTTGTAAAATGTAACTAGGTTCGGTCTTCATAATGACATGTAATTATGATCTTTGAAAATGATGAAAATAAGAGAGTAAAAATTATTTTTGTATTGCCTTTCTTCATGGGTTTCATGAGCAAGAGTTTTTATCTAGTTGGCTCCCATTGAGAGCCTTAGGATTTATCATTAGAGTCAAAGAGTCAATGTCACGTATGAAGAACCATTCTTGGGATATGTCAAATGTATATGTCTATAATAGCCCTCCAATGACAAGCACAAAGTCCTCTTCATGTCGGCTTCTCATTATGGAGACACACTTGTTCATAAACTCATGTCAGCTTAATATGATGGACAGACCACTATAAATAGCAACCTCGGCCCAGTCCACAGAGACAGAAATTTCGGATATCTTTCTCTGGGTTTTTCAGTGATAGAAACAAAATTTTGCATGGACAGTGGAAGAGTACAGTTCGGATATCTCTGTGATTTCAAATAGACAAGGGCAGGGATAAGTTCGATGGAATCATAGGAAGGAGAAAGCACTGCGAGGTTCTGTTTAGGGATGATCATAGTCAACAGTAGTTCGGATCTTTGTCTAAGTTCGGATGGATATTATAGTGACAAGAAAAGGAACAGAAGTTCAGATTACAGTGACAGGGGTTTCTTATGTTCGGTGTTGCACAAAGGAAGGTCACATGTTTCGTTGTTGTTACAATGAAGAAGATCTCGGTGGTATCTCAAAGGGATAGCAACTATGGTTCAGAAATATGTCTTCAGGATTCCGTGTTACTACAAGAGAAGTTTGTTATCCACAGTAATCATAATTGGTCGTCATCACATATGGAGCGAAATCTAAATTAGAAGGAAACGAGAAATAGTGAACGAGATGGAAGAGGACTTGTGTCTTGGTCTTGGAGAGGCTACTAGGTCAAGAGTCTTGGTCTCGGTATTCATCAATTGGAATCTTTATAAGAAGAATTTGTGTGGGTTTTCCTCTCAAAGAGAGAGGTTTTGGCCCTAGCTAATAGCCTACATTCTGTATCTCTTGTCTATTTATGTTCATTCATTGGTTATTGTTTGATGAAGAAGAACACTAATAATCTAAAGAAGAAGTAGATCCTAATCTAAAGAAGTTAAAAAACATTCACAAGTAGTCACTAATGGAAGAGAAATCACCTAATACTAATGCCCTAGATTTCTCAACAATTTGGGCTATGCAGTCATTCAAATAATACCAAGAGAGCAAGTCAATGGAACTTAAGCAGCCATTTGATGTGTTCTACACATCTCGGCATGGGTCAACAATAGACATAACTGGACTCCTTTCCACTCATTATGCAAAGACTTTTTTATATTTTTGTCATCCATTTCATTCTTGCCATGTTCTCTTTACTTCCACTAATTACTACACGAAGTGAGACTAGTTAAACATTAGGGAAACCCCTCTTGACTAGGAACCTTTCCTGAGTCTAAAGTGAGAGGAGAGTTGATGAGGTCACAGTGGTCAAACTCTTCAATTCCACAAGGCTAGTACCCTCTCTTTGGGACTTTAAGCTAAAGGTGCTAGTTTATGTGATAACAGGGTATTCATCTAGTAGTTAATGTCATCCAGCTCAACATATATGAGCCTTCGCAACTAGATGAAGACATTCCCATCTCTCATTTCCAGCCCCTAGGTGTGTCACTTGTGGCATTATCACTATATACCTCATGGGCAGCAAGGGGAAACAGACTGTCCAAGCTAAATGGCTTTTGTAAGATGAATTTGCCACTCGTTTCTCTCATCTTATTTCACAAGTGGGGTCACTTGCATCTTCAAACAGGGAGGAAATGCTAGGGATTCCAAGAGAGAGATGTTGGAGGATAGCAATGCTACAGCATAACAGTGCATATAAGATGTAAGGTTATTATTAAAATAAAAGAGATGATATGGTCAAAGTTATCTGCCCTCTTTTGAATCTGCCTATAAAAGAAGGCTGTTGCTATGTATTAAACTAGTTTTTGAGTTAATAAATGTATTCATTTGTAGACTGTTTCTTCTGTTTGCATATCAGAAAAGAACCCACAACAAAATTTATTCCTGTATTGAACTTAACCACCCTAGACATAGGCTTCTCGTAGCCTACCTCTAAATTTTCTTCTGCTTTCAGGGATATCATAAAAATCTGCTAGATATTCAAGGGCTTCTATGTTACGATTACATACTTTCCACAAGGAATCGACTTCTCCATGAGAAACAGTACCCCAGTTCTCACATGTATCAATGAATTGCAGAAGTTTGGAATAAAATCCATCATAGTTCATCAATATGAAGGGAACAGGATACTTTGACCCTATTCTTTTAAGCTGGATTAGGGTGAGGACCTCAAAAATCTCATCTAAGGTGCCTATACCACCTGGTAAACCAATGATTGCTGTATGGTCTGTAAGATTATTTCGCACAGCTGCATCCACTAATGCATGCTTTCGAGCTGAAAAGAACCTGTTTGGCATAAAAATATAAAACTCCTGTAAGCTCATGAAAATACATTACCGACATAGCAGAATTGTATAAAATGGCAATGTTCAAACTTCTGTTTTCACTTAAAATATTTCAGCTTGAAATATAACATGCCTGCATGTCATGTAAGTGTCCAAAGGCAGATACGGATGAAAGTTTGAGCTTGTCCATTCTCCAGCCTCTTTTGCAATTTTAAAGCCTCCTACTGGTTTTCCTGCCTGTAGTGCTCCTTTGATTATCGAATCCATCAATCCTGGTCCAACTCCTGACCACGTAGTACATTCTAGAAGACCTGCCGTCTGTAAAAACAGGATGATTAATTTTTAACTTCTACCCAACTCATAACAGGCATACCTCTCCAACATTTCTTCTAAAGAACAAGAATGACTTGGAATGCTTGGCTAGCTTTTATTATTAAACAGATACTGAAGGTATGTTGTGGTTTCAATGTTAAAGTTGCTGCTGAATTTGCATAAAAAGAAGATCTGTCATCAGACATCCTGGAAGTACACAGACCCTTTCATCTACTTTGTCACCTTATTCATCATCAGCTAGGCACTTGGCAAAAGGTTATCCAAAGTAATAAGAAATGTCTCGCTACCCCTCTAGGGCACCTATATAAAACTTTTTTGAGCAAGGTCAGCGCTTTCTAAATAGTTCTTGCACAGCCATATGACAGCCTTAGAGATGAAGATTACAGAGCTATTTTATTTTTAATGATGGAGCAGATGAGTGAAGTTTTGTTCCTCTTAAAGCAAAGAAAACTTAAGTTTTTCCAATCAGCAAGTGGCAGGCCTACAGCAGCCAATACATCTTGACCTGTTACCATCTGAGAAAGCAGCTAATTCACCAGTTTGCAGGTCTGTTTTGACACTATTAAACATCCAGCAGCGATGATGAAAACTGTGGACTGGTAAAGAGTTTGGGCTCTGACAGGGGTTCTTAAGGTCTTGAACCGATGTAAATTGCAAAACTTGATCAAATGCCGCTGGTTTGCTTAATCAAGAAGACTAGGATTTTCAGGATGATACTCCAGATGGTGATGAATCTTCTGATCAGAATTGTAAACCAGAGAAATAAAGCATGTAATGATATTGTTGTTAACCAGGAATAACAGCCCAATTGAAATGAAAATGAGGGAACTGATATAGAGAATCCCAAGGTAATTTGGGTGGCTAGTGAAGGTGAAGATGATGCTAGAAGTCTCGAACCTAGTACAGAATCCAAGGAAGGTAGCATTGCTGGCATAATTGAAAGAGGTGCAGCAGAGGAAGAAAGTCTGACAATGGCATGTACCCCATCCGGACACATTCTTTGGACAAAACAGAGGTAAAACATATAGTGTCCTTTGATGGGCAGCCAAAGTTTGAAGCCACCAATGACCTAGACTTGGGCAGAAGGGAAGTTAAAATTTTCTTACAGCCAAGTCTGAGGTCGTATACCATCAATTTTGACAGTCGTGATGAAATAAAGGAACAATCTCCAGATTTGGGAACTCATGGAAGTGGTGGCAGGAATGCTTTTCACCCTGAGTGTGATTTGAAATTCTGAAGAAAGCATCATTGATAGAGACAAACTGGTTATAAATACTTGTATTCCTGGTGAACAGCACTGCACTATTATGGAAGCAGCAATGAGACCTCTGCCGTTCTAAGAAGTCCAGATTTGACAGGGCAAGCTTTTGTTTCAGATTTGCAAGGGCGACAGCAAGAAAGGTTATGATTGCAGGGCTGAAATAAAATCTGATTCTGTTAGTGAGAATGGTAAACAGAAAAAACAGGGTATGAGCTTGACTGAGGGAGCTACCACCTTTCCCTGAGAGGTCAACACCCATGAGGCTGTAATTGAGCTCACACAGGTATTTTTATTTTGTCAAAGTATGAGAATGTCGGGACAGAAATTGTGATGTATTTGCCATTTGGTTCATTGAGTGCGATTGGTGTTTGAGCTATTCCTCATTGCCAATAGAAAGCACCATCAAAAAACTAGTTACTTGTTTCAATTACTCTATACAGGTTTCGTCAACTATGGAACGGTGTTGTGATGGTTGTTGGCGTGCTAGCGCTGCTTCTAAATGGCCGGAAGCATACACTGTAATACCCCTGCTTGACCCCTGAGTTGTATATGTATGTATGTGTGATGTTCAGGCTGGTGAGCCTCTATAAGTATCCACATGTTAGGCCGGTGGGCCGAGTTATGAGAAGGTTAAGGTTGGTGTACTTGTGTAATGGGCCTGAGGACCATGATGTTTAGGTGTAAATTTTAGGTATGTTCTATGCTGAGAGCAATTTACTTCAATTTTTCATTTTAGCTCAATGACAATATTCAGATTAGCAATCACATCAGCATGATAGTAAAGTGCAGATAGAACATAAACATAAACATCAGAAGACAAGCCAAGACAAGAGGACACAAGATGTGGCACCAGCCAGGGACAAACCCCAATGTGGGGAAACCCTTGATCAATTTTTCTTATATTCTTCAATATTTCAGCAGAGAGAGAGAGATAGTACAAATACATTTGAAGTCAACACTTTGACTTGCCAAAATAAGAGATCAGACATCAGAGATCTTCACCATGAAGATGACACAATGAGGTTGTAGATCTGATGACAAGGACTGCAGTTCTGAACTCAGGTGAAGGCATACTTATCAGTCCTCATTCTTCAACTGATTCTCCAAGGTGATTCCATCACCATGCTGCACCTTGCTAGCTGACTAATCCTCAATGCAGTAATGATAACCCATGACAATAACTCTGTCCATCTCATCTTGCAGCAGCATCATACAGCCCTCCGATAGTCATCGAAATAGCCTTGGATCTCAGCAGTATTATCTCACAAGACAGCTCCTAGATTATGCTGAAGATCTGGGCATATATAGGCCCTCATACACTCATACAAAATGCTTGACTGTGGTGTTATGGCCTGCAGCCTAACACACAGTCTTCAGGCAGCATATTCATTATGACATGTCCCTTCAATTCATTATGGCATGTCCCTTCAATAACACCCCAACAGGTCTGATGCTATGCTCCTTTAACTTGGTCCTCTAGCAAGAAGAAACCAGCCTTATACTGTCCCAAACCATGCCACTTTCACGCTGACAACCAGCTGCGATTATGGCACATAAGGTCATCTCTAAACAGCAGATTAGAGTTCCCTTTTAGGCTGCGGATCTGGACCACTTAGAACAGTGAATTTACTCTCCTCTTGACAGTGAGTAGTAACACTGAAATGAAGCCACCTTTAACTGTGTATGAGAGCATCAATTTGACTATGGCTTGCTGTAGATAGGAGCATATCTTGAACGGTGGATCAGGGCCTCCTTATTACTGCGTGTAGGGCTTCTAAAGTGCCTTCACAGCTGCGTCTAAAACTTCCTTTAGACCTGCGGCTGAGAGCCTTCTAGGATTGCAGATTAGGGTCTCTACTAGACCTGCGTTTAGGGCACTTTAGAACAGCGGAATAGGACACTTGTTTGGACTGCGGCTAGGGCTTGTTAAGGCATCCTCTATCCAGCATATAAGAATCCTCCTCTTGTTGCATAAAACCCTCATTGACTGTGGCTAGGTGTCTTCTTCCTCTGCAGCTATAGCTTGTTAAGGCCTCCTCTATGACTGCATTAAAGTCTAGGGCATCTCCTCTAGGGCAGCATATAGACCTTCTCTTCTAGGCCTTTCTTTCCACTAAAACCCAAAGGAGTGGAGAGAGGGATCACAAGAGATGAGTGACCAAATGACTTGAAGGCCACCTCTATTTATGGTAAAACATTGAGGACAAGTGGGGGTAATTTGGTTGCTGGCTGACCTTGACGAATTGTCACATAACACAAATAAATTCATATCTCCATGAATACATGTCGGAATCGGATGATCTTTAAATCAATCCTACACCTCTCGACGAGAGGAATCCAAGAAAAATATCAGCTGCCATAAATAAGTAGACCCACATGGAGTTTGGCCCTAGTTGCCAATTTTAACACTCCCTCGCAACTAGGGAGGACTCCATCTGCTAATCCATCTGTCAGTACGTTCTATCTCTGCCATCAATGCAATGCCCTGCACTGCTATGCTCTACTCTTCTGAACTATGAAGAAGAAGAAAACGAAGTGATCGAGAATGTATCATACCATCCTCTACTGACCTGAAGTTAGTTCCATATAAAGAGATTGCATCATAGCACTCTTACTGATCCGAAATCAGTTCCAAATAAAGACACAACGAAGTGATCGAGAATGTATCATACCATCCTCTACTGACCTGAAGTTAGTTCCATATAAAGAGAGTGCATCATAGCACTCTTACTGATCCGAAATCAGTTCCAAATAAAGAGTGTCTCATACCACTCCCACTGATCCGAAATCAGTTCCAAATAAAGAGAGTGTCTCATACCACTGTTACTGACCCGAAGTCAGTTCCAATTGGTCCCAGATCAATATCATCCTAGCATAGGAAGTACAATACTACATAATGCGTCCATCAATAATACTATGGTCCCTATCCTCATTTCCCTGCTCATTGGCCAGATGAGAGGCACTTCCCATGAGTCCCAGACTGCATGGGTAGGATGTTTTAACAGGAGAAGGATGAACCACTCATCTTGCCTACATGTCGCCATGGGGTATCCCAGAGGAAGGTTGAACCACTCACCCTATACACAACAAATCACTAGAGGAAGGTTGAACCACTCACCCTATGATTGTGTCTCAGCAGGAGAAGGATGAACCACTCATCCTGCCTACATAGCAAACCACTAGGGAAAGGATGAACCACTCACCCTATGGTTTCTCATTGTTGAAGTTTCTAAGTTTACTTAATTTAGAAACCCTTCATGCACTTTTCCTGATTTATTCCTACCTACTTGTTAGTTTTTCTTTAACAAGTTATTTACAAAGTAAATACTAAAAATAAACACCAGTGCATGCTCAACATATTACAGATCAACAAATAAAAGAAACAAGAACAAACACACCACATGACACCATTATTTTTGGACCAATGTCCTCGGAAAAACCCATTGCAGGAAAACCGGTGCAGCTATCTGAGGGTTTTCTTATTAAGCAATATCAGAGTACAATCTAGGTGTCGTAACTAGCCTACCCAACAGAGAATTTCTTTAGCAGCTATACCTCAATTTGAGAGAAATCTCATGGCTAAAACCCTGGAAAACCCTTCCGGCAGCTCCTCAGTACAAAACTGCTCCTGCAACCCAGCGTCTACCCAATCTGGACTGTGTCAGCCCCTCTCTGTCTCACGTTGGCCCTGTGTTAGCCTTTCTTGGCCTGCGTCAACCCCAGGAGGCCCTATGTCATCTCTGGGAGCCTCTGTGTTAGCTACGCTAGCCCCTCTGGTGCTCTACGCAGTACTTGGTTGCCTCTGTGTGGCCCTGCATGAGCCCTTGTTGGCTCTACATCACCCTCCTTGGCTATTGCGCTGCTCTCCCAGCACAATATATGCCTTCACTGTTTCTCTGTACTCAATGCCCCTCAGTTACTCTCCTGATCACTGATTCTATCTCTCTTAGCAAACCCCGCTCTAGAGAATAGAATGACTGATCATCTGGTGTTTTCTCCAAGTGACCCTCAAGCCTCCTCTTATACTTTTCCTGTTGACATATCAACGACTAAGATTAGATCTAGCTTGATCCATGCCTTTTGGACCATTCTAACACAGATTCATATTAAAACACATTAATATTTTATTTTCCCTAAGTTTAGACTTAGGGACTCCATTAAAAATATTAATTATTTTAATATCTCCTTATCAGTTTAGAATCTACCCAAACCCTTTCTGGGTATTGGAGATCTCATGTGCCCCAACCTCTCCACCAAATTTTGTGGCTAGAGCACATCCGATGTTATCCCAAATCAACACTCTCTCTTAGCGAGGACTGTGCTCTAGCAATACTCCTCACTGAGTATTACTTTGATCATCTGGCATCGGTACCTGTGTTGATGCTAGGCCTTCCTGCCCAACATCCTCTACACTGTTGCATCCTGTACTGCTGCCCATGGTTCTGCCACTTCCATTGTTGCATCTGTACGACAACTCCCTCTGCATCCGTGTTGCTGCTAGACCTTTCTCCCTCTGCACTGTTGCATCCTGTACTGCTGCCCATGGTTCTACCACTTCCATTGTTGCATCTGTACGACAACTCCCTCTGCATCCGTGTTGCTGCTGGACCTTTCTCCCAGCACTACATCTGCACTGCACCTCCTCTCGTTATGCTACATCGTGCTGCCCATTGCTACACTGCAACTCAGTTACTGAGAAGTAAGTAACTGATCTCCCAACTGACCTCCCTGTTGGGCTAGAAACACCCACTGATGCTAAAGCTCCCTTTGCCGCTGACAAGTGCTCCCTCTCTCTAACCTTTGCGTTGCTGCAACAACTCCCTGCATCTTGCACCGTTGTAGACCTCTCTGTGCCTTCCTGCACTGGTGCAACACTCCTGTGCCTCTCGCACTGTTGCAGCCTGCTAGTTCTGTGTTGTCTCGAGACTCTTGCACTGTAGCTCTCTCTATCGCTCCATCCGCATCCGTCTCTACCCACTCAGCTAGTCCTGCAACTCCTCGTCAGGGCTCCCGTAGCAAGGTCTAATCCAAGAGGTTGGGTACCTAGAGGATCCTGCCCCTCATTGTCTATAGTCCGCCTGACTACAGCTCGATGTCTCCCCACTTCCGCTCAAGTGGTGTGTGTGCACTCATGGCACAATCATCGTCTGTCAAAACTTCCTTCTTTGCCCGTGCTGGCGCTACCTTAGTCTCAGAAGACTCTCCCTTACTCTTCTTCCTTAGGCACTGGGTCGCATAATGACCCATCTCCCCACAGTGGAAACACTTGATCTTGGAGATACCTTTCTTCTTCCACTTCTCCTGCTTTCCCTCAAATGCTAGGGCCACATCCTCCTCCTCTTGCTGAACTTTGATCCCTTTGTTGCTGCTACCTGTCTTTGACTGTCGTCTGATCTCTTCCTGGCGAAGAGCTGGCCACATCCCGTCCCAAGGTAGGAGAGTCCCTCTGCCCAAGATGCTCTGGACAAACACTTCCCACTCTTTTGAGACAACATTCAGGGTTGTCCTCACCATAAGCTCCTGATCCAGTGTTGCTCCTATAGCAGTCAACTAATCTCGGATCTCATTCAGTCCTCTGAGGAAGGAGTCAATCAATTGACCCTTCTTCATCTAATATGACCTCATTTAGTTCTCGAGCAGCATTCTTCTCTACACAGAAGTATGCAGGTACAGGTTCTTGAGAGCCTCCCACATCTCAACTGTCGTTTCCTTCTCGGCGATATGTGGTACTACATGATCCTTGATCCCATCAAGGATAATGCACTTGGCCCTCACCATCGCCTCCTCGTACTTGTCATTATCATTGGGGTCGACTAGGATAGCTATAACCTTCAAGGCGAAGTTCTTGACACAATTCCTGTCAAGCACTGATAAGATTTTGGCCTTCCAGACTACGAAGTTTGATGCTCCGTCCAGTCTATCCTGGTCTCTTACCCCGTGTAGTGCCATGACGCTCCTTTACTTCCATCCTGGAAGTTCTCTGTTCGACTCCTCTGAGTCTCCACTTCCCGTCTGGAAGTTCCCTTATGGACTCCCTCTAAGTCCTAACTTCCCTCCTGAAAATCCTTCTACCGCTTGTCGAGATGCCCCCTACTCTGATCGTCTTATGCAACTGCATTGCTGATCCGGGTTCCTCGGCTAGAAACCCTCGGTAACAACTCCTTTGGCCTTGCTCTGTCAAGTACTGTTCTGACTACAGTACCTCACCAGCTCCACTTTGCAATATTCCTGCAGCCTTCTAGACCCCAGCAATGCCTCTCTGTGAACTGCGTCAGCCACTCTTTGCCTCATCTTGCCTCTGCGTCACCCTGGATGGGTCTATGTCAGCCTCTGGCCCTCTGCGTCAGCAACGCTGGCCTCTCTGGGGCTCTGCACAGTTCCCGGCTTCTTTTGCGAGGCTCCGGCTAGCTCTGCGTCACACTTGCTTTTCTTCTGCGCTACTAAAAACAGCTTATGTCACCTCGGGACAGCTGTTTTTTGCTGCTATTGCTCCGCTCGGCTGATGTCTTTTAGTCTTCCTGGGATCTGCAATCATGCTCTGATACCATGTTGAAGGTTCTAAGTTTACTTAATTTAGAAACCCGTCATGCACTTTTCCTGATTTATTCCTACCTACTTGTTAATTTTTCTTTAAGTTATTTACAAAGTAAATACTAAAAATAAACACTAATGCATGCTCAACATATTACAGATCAACAACTAAAAGAAACAAGAACAAACACACCACATGACACCATTATTTTTGGACCAATGTCCTCGGAAAAACCCAATGCGTGAAAACCGATGTAGCTATCTGAGGGTTTTCTTATTAAGCAATATTAGAGTACAATCTGGGTGTCGTTACTGGCCTACCCAACAGAGAATTTCCTTAGCAGCTATACCTCACAATTTGAGAGAAATCTCCTGGCTGAAACCCCGGAAAACCCTTTCGGTAGCTCCTCAGCACAAAACTACTCCTGCAACCCAGCATCTGCCCAATCTGGACTGTGTCAGCCCCAGGAGGACCTATGTCAGTTCTGGGAGCCCCTGCGTCAGCTACGCTCGCCCCTCTAGTGCTCTGCGCAACACTTGGTTGCCTTTGCGTGGCCCTGCATGAGCCCTTGCTAGCTCTGCGTCACCCTCCTTGGTTGCTGCACTGCTCTCCCAGCACAATCTCTGCCTTCTCTATTTCTCTGTACTCAATGCCCCTCAACTGCTCTCCCGATCACTAATTCTATCTCTCTTAGCAAACCCCGCTCTAGAGAATAAAATGACTAATCATCTAGTGTTTTCTCCAAGTGACCCTCAAGCCTCCTCTGATACTTTTCCTATTGACATATCAACAACCGAGATTAAGTCCCTAACCAACGGCTAAGATTAGATCTGGCTTGATCCATGTCTTTTGGACCATTCTTACATAGATTCATATTAATACACATTAATATTTTATTTTCCCTAAGTTTAGACTTAGGGACTCCATTAAAAATATTAATTATTTTAATATCTCCTGATCTGTTTAGAATCTGCCCAAACCCTTTCCGGGTATTGGAGATCTCATGTGCCCCAACCTCTCCACCAAATTTTGTGGCTAGAGCACATCCGATGCTACCCCAAATCAACACTCATCGCTCCAAGAAGTACCCCCAAGCCCCTCGGAGCTCCCAGAGCTCAATGTCCATATCATACCTCCCAGTCATTCTTGAAAAGTCAAGAATTTGACCTTTCCCAGGGGCTTCATTTGAATGTCGGCGACCTGTACATCAATACCAGAGTGATGGAGCCTTCTTGCTCCCCGTTGTACCATATCCCAGATAAAGTGGTACCTGATGTCTATATGCTTGGAGTGATCATAGAACACGGGATTCCTCAACAATCGAATCCCCCTTTGGTTGTCACAGAAGATCACAATGGTATCCAGCACGTGTCCAAACAGCTCACAGAAGAGCTTCCACAACCAAACAACTTCACAGGAGGTCATACTCACAGATATGTATCCGGCCTCATCAGTGCTCAAAGCAACCGACTTCTGCTTCCTTCTCATCTAGAACATCGAAGCAGAACCCAAAGAGAACCAGCATCCAAAAG
This sequence comes from Pinus taeda, assembly GCA_000404065.3. Classification (NCBI taxonomy): domain Eukaryota; kingdom Viridiplantae; phylum Streptophyta; class Pinopsida; order Pinales; family Pinaceae; genus Pinus; species Pinus taeda. The sequence goes on along the minus strand of APFE031069223.1, from coordinate 88,498 downwards.
TGCTCTTGCGATCCTCCACACTGCCTGCCTAATCAGCGTCAGAATAATCATGCAGCCTCACATCTTCGACAATGTCTCTCAGACCGTGAGAGATTGTGCCCCGAAGATATCTCAAAAGATTCTTGGCACCAATCTAGTGAGGCTCAATTATATATGAGCTCAACATGCTAACTGCAAAACATATATCCAGACGAGAGTTCACCAAGAACATCAATGCTAATATGAGTTGACGAAACTTAGAGGCATTTCCCAAATCAGATCCGGCAATACTACCACATAACCTTTTAAAGTTAAGCTCCATCGAGGTACTCACGAGCTTGCAGTTCACCATTCCAAATCTGGAATCCAACTCCCTCTTACTTTTGCAAATGAGAGGGTTAGCATCTGTTAGAAAGAGGTCGTCCTCATAAGTTACCAGTATGAGAGGTCTATCATCCACAACCTTAATGCAAGGGTTTGGATCGGCTTCACTCCTAGTGAATCTTAGCTTCATCAGAGAGCTATCAATCCTCTCATACCAAGCCTAGGGTGTTTTCTCTAAATCATAGAGAGCTTTCTTCACCCTGCATACATGAGATTCCTGATCATGAATCTCAAAACCCTCAGGTTGTTCCAGATCTATGGTCTTGCTATTACATGAGGGGAATGGTCCCCTTATAAGATTTCCTTCGGTACATCTCGGACATGTACCTTCATGCTCTTCTTTGAATTCAGGCATCCCTGTCACCACCTATCTCACATCGGAAAGGGCCCCACAATGAAGACGAGCAGACCTCCGGTGCCATAGAAGAGGTGTCACACGACATGGTCCCCATTGGACTTCCTGCAACTTGATACAAATTGCCAACCCTGAACCCTAGAGTAAAAGTATCTTTAAATTCCTTTTCCAAACACGTACCTTTCCGTCGATGAATGCCACCTTGAAACCTTTGACTTCCATTGCCGAAATGGACACCAGGTTCTTCTTGAGATCAGGTACACAAAGAACTTTTTGTAAATGAATCGAGTTACTCTAATTCAACTGAAGAGTAACATTCCCTAACCCTTTACGGGATAAGTGGCATCGTCACCAAGAATAATCTCCAAGATTGTCTCCTTCTCTATCAATTTAGAGAGAGCTTCCTTGTATCCAATGATGTGCCTTGAAGCACTATCAATAAGCCAGTTTCCCAAAGAGTCCAGAGGAGAAGTGTGGAGAGGATCGATATAAGATAATACTCCTTTTGCTTATCAGAAACAACATTTGATTCTTCATACCTGGAGTTCCTTGCTTTCTTGAAGAGTCGGCCATTTCCTTGATGACCTGCATTTCTTTTTGCTTTGCCATTGTACCTATCATTCCTTCGATCATTGAAGATGCCCCTGGAATGATTGTTATCATCATCAAGTGATGTGTCCCTTCTATTCGGAGTCCGGACACTCCCTTGCGTAATGGCCAAATTTATTGCAACCAAGGCATCTGCCTTTCCTTCCACCCTTAGTGTACTTGTTCTTTGTAGCAGCTAGTGCATTTGATGGAGGCTCAAGGATTTTACCCTTCACATAATCCAACCCTTCTTGCTCTTCCAATGTCAGATTCAAAGACATCTTCCATCCATGATAGACTTTTTCCGGAGCTTGTCTTCAGCCGAGAAGAGGGATGAGGAACCCATTGAGCCTTTGACCTTGTCCAACTGTCTTTGGCGATTGCTCTTTCACTCTTGCTTGGGCTTTGTCTTTGCCTCACCTCTGATACCATGTTAATTTTAGGTGTGTTCTATGTTAAGAGCAATTTACTTCAATTTTTCATTTTAGCTCAATGACAATATTCAGATTAGCAATCACATCAGCGTAATAGTAAAGTGCAGATAGAACATAAACATAAACATCAGAAGACAAGCCAAGACAAGAGGACACAAGATGTGGCACCATCCAGGGACAACAACCAATGGAAACCCTTGATCAATTCTTCTTATATTCTTCAATAGTTCAACGGAGAGAGAGATAGTACAAATACATTTGAAGTCAACACTTTGACTTGCCAAAATAAGAGATCAGACATCAGAGATCTTCGCCATGAAGATGACACAATGAGGTTGTAGATCTGATGACAAGGACTGAAGTTTTGAACTCAAGGGAAGGCATACTTATCAGTCCTCATTCTTCAACTGATTCTCCAAGGTGATTCCATCACCATGCTGCACCTTGCTAGCTGACTAATCCTCAATGCAGTAATGCTAACCCATGACAATAACTCTGTCCATCTCATCTTGCAGCAACATCATACAGCCCTCCAATAGTCATTGAAATAGCCTTGGATCTCAGCAGTACTATCTCACAAGACAATTCCTAGATTATATTGAAGATTTGAGCATATATAAGCCCTCATACACTCATACGAAATGTTTGACTGTGGTGTTATGGCCTGCAGCCTAACACATAGTCTTCAGGCAGCATATTCCTGTCCCTTCAATTCATTATGGCATTTCCCTTCAATAACACCCCAACAGGCCTGATGCTATGCTCCTTTAACTCGGTCCTCTTGCAAGAAGAAACCAGCCTTATACTGTCCCAAACCATGCCACTTTCACGCTGACAACCAGTTGTGATTAGGGCACATAAGGGCATCTCTAAACAGCAGATTAGAGTTCCCTTTTAGGCTGCGGATTTGGACCACTTAGAACAGTGAATTTACTCTCCTCTTGACAGTGAGTAGTAACACCGAAATGAAGCCACCTTTAACTGTGCATGACAACATCTATTTGACTGCGGCTTGCTGTAGATAGGAGCATATCTTGAATGGTGGATCAGGACCTCCTTGTTACTGCGTATAGGGCTTCTATAAAGTGCCTTCACAACTGCGTCTAAAACTTCCTTTAGACCTGCGGCTGAGAGCCTTCTAGGACAGTGGATTAGGGTCTCTAATAGACCTGCGTTCAGGGCACTTTAGAACAGTGGCATAGGACACTTGTTTGGACTGCAGCTAGGGCTTGTTAAGGCCTCCTCTATCCAGCGTATAAGGATCCTCCTCTTGCTGCATAAAACGCTCATTGACTGCAGCTACGTGTCTTCTTCCTCTGCAGCTATCGCTTGTTAAGACCTCCTCTATGACTGCATTAAGGTCTAGGGCATCTCCTCTAGAGCAGCATATGGACCTTCTCTTCTAGACCTTTCTTTCCACTAAAACCCAAACGAGTGGAGAAAGGGATCACAAGAGATGAGTGGCCAAATGACTTGAAGGCCACCTCTATTTATGGTAAAATGTTGAGGACAAGTGGGGGTAATTTGGTCGCTGGCCGACCTTGACAAATTGTCACATAACACAAATAAATTCATATCTCCATGAATACATGTCAAAATCGGATGATCTTTAGATCAATCCTACACCTCTCGACGAGAGGAATCCAAGAAAAATATCAGCTGCCATAAATAAGTAGACGCACATGGAGTTTGGCCCTAGTTGCCAATTTTAACCTTAGGCTGGTGAGCCGGAAATATATGATTAATAGGATGGTGAGCCGAGGTATATTTTGGGGCCTGCATACCGACGTAAATGAATTAAATATATTTTTGGGGCTAGCGTACCCAGGAATATACGCCTTCAGAAGCTATGAGGCCAAAAAGCTTGGACTTGTAATCATGATGTAAATACTGCACATATTATTAATAAAATAATTGGTTGGCTGCAGACCAACTCCATGCAAAAGAGTATGAGGGTGCTCAACTTCAGGAAAAAGGGGCAACAGGGCTGATATGATCTGTTGAGTGGAAAAAAGTACTAAGGCCCATTGGTTTTAGAAGATGCCACATGGCAAAAGAAATTCATGCATTTATCAAAGTGTATGTTTGCCTTTGAAGGCATTCATTCATGGTTCAGTTGTTGATGAGGATTCAATGAATTCCGTTCTAGATAGTCAATGAGTCCTGGGCTTGGACTATGTCACCAACATGCTTATTCAATTAATCATGTCGTAAAGGATGCACCCTGGTGAGAGCTCCCGTGGCTCTAGTGTATGGCCTTGGTGTTGAAAATTGAGTAGCTTCGGTTGGAATTTCATCATCAAAACGATGGAGAAAAATCAAATTTTGCCCCTTGACAAAGTCAGCCTCAAGTTGTTCATGTCGGCCCCCCATGTGTGAATTGACCCTCCTAAGTCAACTATAATTAGACCCTCATTGACTCCTCATTTGGCACATCTCCTCAACACACAATCTGATCTAAAAATCATAGAACAAGTTCACACGTGCAAAGTAGGAGGACGTTTTCTGTTTGACCAAAGTTGATTTTTCTGATATGTTTCTGCTTGTGTTAACCAGCATTGACTTCTGTTGATCGAGTTGTTTCTCTGCTGCTTTGACCTAGTTCTTGGAAGGAGAATTTGACCATATCTTGACTGAAAAATTCTCTCTGCATTGACCGAAATTGTGGGCACATTTTCTGAGGTTGACTGCAGGGTTTGACTGTGGAATTTGACAGAAAAGTCGCAGGATCATTTGACCTTGTTTGACTGAATTCTGACTGAAGAAATAAAGTTGAATATTCTTCTGGGTCAACCGAAGTTTTCTGGGCAGGTTTGACCATTGATTTTGACCAAAAGTTGCAATTGTTGACTGTGGTTGACAGCTTCCACAGGCCAAATTTCCCCTCTGTTGCAGATTTCATCTTTGACCAGAATTGGTTTTCTCTCTCATTGGATTGGTTTTTGGTTTGGTTGACTTGGAAAGTAAAAGTTTGACTTTCACTGGTTAATGGATGTACTATTGGACTGATGCATCTCATGTTGAACATTGATTGACTAATAGAAAAAGAAGAATTGATTCTAGGTTTTCCCCCTTGTGGAGGTTTTCCCTAGTATTTTACCTAAATATGTGTTTCATTGTCCTTGGCTATCTTGTATTGTGCATTCACTGTTTACGGTTCTATCTATAATTGCTTAACTGTCATTGGAGTGAATGAAATTGGATGAAATTGGTTAAGTGATTATAACAACATAGAACACTGTGAAAAAATTAATGTAGTATCAGACTTGAGGTGAAGATTAGCCTTCGGAGACCAGAGAACACCCCTTTGAGACACTCTTTTTGTTGATTGGTGATCAACTCTCTCTTGGACAAGATGACTACCTCCTACTTCAAGATTGAAGGGAAGTTGAATGATGCCTCCAACTTTGCACATGGAGGGCTAGATTGGATCTTACAATTGAAGAGAATGATGTGATGGAATATGTGCAGCGTCAAGTAGTTGAACCTCCTGAGAATGCCATTGTCAGTGTCAAGTCCAAGTACAAGAAGGGTGAAATCAAGGCCAAGAAGATCATTATTACCTCTCTTAGAGACAATCTCATCACCCATGTGTCCAAGATGAAAAAGTCAAAGGAGATGTATGACAAATTGATTGGGATGTATGAGGTCAACAATCTCAGCCAAGTCATTTCCTTGAATAATCAACTTCGTGACATCAAGATAAACAAGTTTGAGTCTATAACAGCCTACTTCATGAGGATCCCTCAAAGAAGAGATCAACTTCCTTCCATTGGAGAAGTCATACCTGATAGAGAGCTTGTGCAGATGACTCTAGGACTCCCCATGTCTTGGGAGACATTAATTACAAGCATTAGTTGCAGAAAAGAGCTCCCTACATTTGATGAGCCTTTGGGAAATTGCACTCAAGAAGAATCCAAGCTCATTTCCAGACGAAGAATCCAAAGAAAAGAAGAGGGAGAACCTACAACCTTTGCAGCCAATGTCAAGAAAGGAAGACCTTCTAAATGGAAGCCTAAGAAACCATCCCATGCATTCAACAACAATAGAAGGGACTTGTGCAAATTCCAATGCTAATGGTGTGACAAATTTGGCCACATAACTCGTATTGTTCTGATAGAAGAAATGTTCCAAGGCCCAGCAGCAGCAACAACAACTTCAACAATAGGAGAGGAAGAGGTCCTACTGCCCATGCAAGTGTTGGAGAGTCCCAGCGCCCTCAAAAGAGCTCTAAGAGTGCAAGGTATGTCAATAATGTTACTAATACTCAATCTGAATATTATCTTGTTGCTACTCTTTCTAGATCATCTTCAGATAGCATTGATAGTTGGCTAGTGGATAGTGAGGCATCTAGACACTTCATTGGGTATCATGAAGTCCTCTCAAATTTGGTTGAGAGGCAGACTAATTTGAAAATTATACTTGGGGATAATTCTACTCATCCTATCAAAGGGTCTAGTTCTGTTTCTTTTCATTTGGAATCTGGTCAAACCATTTATCTACAAGATGTGTTGTATGTGTCGAGCTTGAAGAACAATCCTATCTCCATCACTGCTTTGGAAGACATAGCATTTAGAGTTACATTCATTAATGGAAAAGTCCTTGCTTGGCTAAGGAGATCTAACTTGAGAGCAGCCTTCACACTTGGTGTCAGAAATGAAGGCCTATATAGAGTTTGTAGACGACCAATTCAAGCATTGGTCCATGATACTACTAATCAGTGTGAGCTTTGGCACCATAGATTTTCTCACCTTCATTACAAGGCTTTTCCTAACTTGAGTAGGACGGTTTCAGGGATTTCCCAGATTTGTGTTGATCATGAAGGTGTATGTCAAGGATGTGCCAGTGGAAAGAATATCAAGGGACCATTCCCTTTTAGTAGCAGCAAATCTAAAGAGATTCTTCAACTCATTCATTCTGACCTTTGTGGGCCCATGCTGATGACATCTCTTGGAGGACACTCATATTATATTATTTTTGTTGATGACTTCCCCCGTAAGACTTGGATCTTCTACTTGAAGACCAAGGATCATGCTTTTAGCATGTTTAGGGGCTTCAAAGCTCTTGTGGAAAATCAAACAAGAAAGAAGATCAAGATCCTGAGGACTGATAATGGAGGTGAATACACTTCAAATGATTTCAAAGATTTTTGCAGAAATTTTGGGATTAAGAGGGAAGTGACTATTCCATACAACCCTCAACAAAATGGAGTTGTTGAAAAGAAGAACAGGTCCATCTTGGAAGCAGCCAAAGCCATGATTCATGATCAAAAGCTTCCCATGTTTATGTGGGGAGAAGCAACAAATATCGTTGTATATGTCCAAAATAGGTGTCCTCATCAAGCCTTGGGAAACAAGACTCTTGAAGAATGATCTTGCCTCCGAATTTGAGATGAAATATCTTGGGTTAATGCACTATTTCCTGGGCATAGAGGTGTGGTAGAGACCTAGAGAGATTTTCCTTAGCCAAGGAAAATATGTTGCCAAACTTTCGGAGAGATCTGGGATGGTGGATTGTAAATCCATGGCCACACCTAGGCAAACTTCAAGAAGTTATGTGATAAAGTTGTGGGACCAAATCTAGCGGATCCTTCTTTGTACTGACAACAGATTGTGGCTCTGATGTTTCTGGTCGACACAAGACCGGATATATATTTTCATATTAAAAGCTTGAGCCAGTTCATGGTGGAACTTTTGCATACTCATTGGGTGGCCACAAAACATGTGTTGAGATATCTACATGGGACGATCAACTATGGACTGAGATATACCTCTGGCGATGAGTTCAGACTGCATAGATATACAGATGCAAATTAGGCTAGGAGAAGAGCATGTCAGGGCGTTTTTTTAGATTGGGTTCTACCACGATTTCTTGGATGAGCATGAAGCATAAATTTGTCGCTCTCAATACAACCAAGGCAGAATACATTGCAGCTAATATGGCTAGCTACAAGACAATGTGGTTGTGGAAGATTTTTGTTGAGTTGTTTGAGCAGGGGCTTGATACGACCATGACATACTGTGACAATCAAAGCTGGACCAAACTTTCAGAGAATTCAATGTTCCATGACAGGTCGAAGCACATTGAGATCAAGTACCACTTCATCAAAGATATGGTATTGAGAGGAGCAATGAGGCTCTAACACATCTCGACTAATGAGCAAGTTGCAAACATTCTCAACAAGCCTTTGCCGAAAGTGAAGTTCTTATTCTTCATAAGGAAAATTGGAGTGCTAGAGAATGTATCCCTCCCCGAGAGAAACCACTACTAATCAAGAACATTGAGCATATGCTCTCTCCCCCACTCTTTCGACTAGCCATGGACTTGGTGATGGGGGATGAACAACAAGGCTCTTGGGTTTGAGGGTACTCCTTAGAGCCATGGACTTGGCTAGTATGTGCCCTAGTATGCATCATACCCGCAAGTCAGCTTGTGTCTTTACTGACCAAGGGCCATGGACTTGGTTAAGCTTGTCGTGATTGCCACCCATCTGGCCAATGGGTGAGGAGACTTTGGTGTGTGTGATCTTTACCAAGGTCAGACGTGACTGCCATGGACTTGCTTGTGGTAAATTGATCTGCCCTAAGTATTGGATGTTGGAATTTCTAAGTCTAGCTATTAGAAATCCTTCCTGTACTTTCTGATTTATTTCTTCCTACTTGTTTTGTTAATTAACAAGTTATTTACAGTGTAAATACTGAAAATAAATACAAATACAGTCTCAACTCATACAGATCATCAACTGAAGAAAAAAACAAGCACACAAGTGACACCGTTATTTTTGGACTAATGTCCTCGGAAAAACCCAATGCGGGAAAACCGGTGCAACGATCTGAGGGTTTTATTATTAAGCAGTTTCAGAATAGAATCTAGGTGCCAGAAATGGCTCACCTATCAGAGAATGCTCTTGGCAGTAGTATCTCTTAGTCAGAGACAGATATAAGCCCCAATCTGCCCCACGAAATCTCCCAGCGTCAACCTCTAGGGCCTGCGTTAGCCTCTCTGGCCTAGTGTCAGCTTCTCTAGCCCAGTGTCAACCTCTCTAGCCCAGCGTCAGCCTCTCGGGGCTCTGCGTCAGCCTCTAGAGCCTCTACGTGTCCTACGTTGGCCCTCCTCAAGCTCTGCGCAGCTCCTGCTGCCTCTACGTGGCCTCTGAAAAATTCTACGTGGCCTCTTGTGGCCTCTGGGTGGCTCTGCCTCAACCCTCTCTCGGTTTCTGAGCTGATGCTCCCGGTACTATCTCTGCCTCTCTGCTACTGCACTCACTGCCATTCAGCTGCAACTTTGATCACTCCTTCGATTTCCTCAACAAGCCCTGCCCCAGAAAATCGAATTCTTGATCAACTAGGTGTGTTCTCCAAGTGACCCTCAAGCCTCCTCTTATACTTTTCTCATTGACAATTCAACGGCCAAAACTAAGTCCCTCATCAATGGCTAAGATGAGATCTGGCTTCATCCATGACTTTTGGACCATTCTAACTCAGTTTTATATTAATTCACATTAATATTTTATTTTCCCTAAGTTTAGACTTAGGGACTCCATTAAATATATTAACTATTTTAATATCTCCCAAATTGGTTAGATTCTGCCCAAATCATTTATGGGTATTGGAGATCTCATGTGCTTTGACCTCTCCACCAATTTTGTGGCTAGAGCACATCCGATGCTACCCCAAATCAACACTCCCTCTTAGCGAGCACTGTGCTCTAGTAATACTCCTTACTGAGTCCTTATGTTGATGCTAGGCTTGTTGCCTAAGTCACATGACACGAGGACACAAGACACGGAGGACATGTAAATACGAGTATTCAATACAAAACGTAGTGACCCTGAAACAAGACACGAGGGTCACGTTTATATATATATATATATATACCGAAATATAGTATTAAGCGTATTGCAAGTGGAAATGCAGTATTTAAAACTGTTAAAAATAAACAGTAGGTACACTCAACACTGCATGCTAGCTTGAATGAAAGCCTAGTGGCCCGTGGGTTGAAAATTGTCTGACATATATGATAATCATTATTATATTATCGTAACATAATCATTTGATTAGATGACACTGGACAGTGGACAAACTTATTTATATTTGTATACCGGCCCTGGAATTTGATAGCGTAAATTGCACAGAGCACACACAATCAAACACATTTTTTATGGGCTTGCTGCTTAAGTTTAATTGCGTCTATGGCATTATACATATGGTCTACGAGCCACGGCTTACCTGAACCAGTGAACCTCACACATGCTGCCAAGTTGCCAAACCTTCCAGTGACCAAATGGCTCCATGAGTCCATGGAGATGACTCGGCTCCACACGACGATTATACATTGACAGAGAGTGACGACATCGGAGGAAAATAGCAAAAGAACCCCGAAAAAATAATTGTGTTGGCTTTAAACCATTGATTTCGTGGGGTACGTATTCAACTGGAGAAAAAACATTAGGGCAATGTTTTTTAGACTCTGAATACTCGTTTTCCATGACTAGGACACGAAGAAAACAACCGAATACATTTTATGTTTTCCAGGACACGTTAAAAAACATTTTCGACACGTTTTAGGGCCGTTTTCGTGTCCGACACATTATATACGGGACACGGGACCTTGGAGGACATGTCCAGTGACTTAACCTATTGCCCAACATCCTCTATACTACACTACTACATCATGTACTGCTACCCATGGCCCTGCTACTACCACTGTTGCATCTATACAGCAACTCACTCTGCATCTGTGTTGCTGCCCATGGCCCTGCCACTGCCACTATTGCATCTGCACTGCAATCCCTCTCATCATGTTGCATTGTACTGCCCATAGCACTGCCACTGCTAACTGTTGCACTGCAACTCAGTTACTGAGAAGTAAGTAACTGATCTCCCAAGTCTGACATCCGTCAGTCCTGCTAGTCCTCTTCAAGGCTCCCAAAGCAAGGTATAATCCAAGAGGTTGGGTACCTCTAGGATCCTGCCCCTCATCGCCTGTAGTCCGTCTGACTATAGCTCGATGTCTCCCCACCTCTTCTCTCGAGGTGCATGAGCACTCATGGCACAGTCATCATTTGTCTCCACTTCTTTCTCTGCCCTGGTGCAGTGTTGGTCTCAGAAGCCTCACCCTTGCTCTTCTTCCTCGGACACTGGCTCGCATAGTGACCCAATTCCCCACAGTGGAAGCATTTGACCTTGGAGAGGTCCTTCTTCCATTTCTCCTGCTTTCCCTCAAATGCTAGGGCAACATCCTCCTCTTCCTCCTTCTTGATTATGACCCCCTTGCCGCTGCTTCCCACCTTGGTTAGCCTTCTGATCTCTTCTTGATGAAGAGTCTCCCACAGTTCCTCCCAATCTAGAAGGGTCGACCTGCCCAGTATGCTCTAGACAAATACCTCCCAATCCTCTGAGACTGTGTTCAATGCGGTCCTCACCATCATCTCCTCATCCGGCGTGGCCCCAATGGAAGTCAGTTGATCCCGGATCTCCTTCAATCGGCTGAGGAAGGTATCTATCTGTTCTCCCTTCTACATCTGATATGACCGTAGCTGATTTTCTAGTAGCATCTTCCTCTGCACGGAAGTATGTTGATACAATTTCATCAAGGCCTCCCACATCGCATTTTTCGTGTCCTTTTCGGCAATATGTGGTACTACATGGTCCTTGACCCCGTCAAGGATGATGCTCTTGGCCCTTGCCATTACCTCCTGGTACTTTTCTTTCTCATCGGGTCAACTGGGACTGTTATCGTGTTCAAGGCAAAATGCTTGAGACGATTCCTGTCTAGAATGAACAAGATCATGGCCTTCCAGACTACGAAGTTTGACGCTCCATCCAGTCTGTCCTGACCTCTTACCCCATCCACTGCCATTTCGCTACTCCTCTTCCGACTCTCCCAAGTCTCTCTACTTCCCTCCTGGAAGTTCTCGGTATGACTTCCTCTTAGCCTCAATTTCCCTCCTAGAAACCCCTCTACCAATGTCGAGATGCCCCCACTCCAATCGTTAGTGCAGCTGCACCATTGATCCGGATTTCTTGGCTAGAAATCCTCGGCAGCAACTCCCTCCTCCTTGGTCTTGCCCTGTTAGGTACTGTTCTGACCACAGTACCCCACTAGCTTCACTCTGCAACTTACCCACTGCATCCTATGCCCCAACAAACTGAAGGTTAGAGCCTCTAATCTCTGCGCAATCCCGGCACCAGCAAAATCCGCACCTCCTGGCCATAGGCGTCAATCCTTCCTCACTGAGAAAGATGACCGAGCACTGCGTAGGTCAAGTCTGCTCCTCTTGCCACTGTGTTGATCCTCTTCCCAGCTCGAACTAATGACGCAGGTACTGCGTCACCCCTTACTGCTTTTTCGCTAGGAACAACTTCTGTCACTCGGGACAGCTGTTTCTGTTGTTGCTGCTCTGCTCGGCTGATGCCCTCAGTTATCCTGTGATTTGCAACCTCCCTCTGATACCATGTTGGAATTTCTAAGTCTAACTGTTAGAAATCCTTCCTGTACTTTCTGATTTATTTCTTCCTACTTGTTTTGTTAATTAACAAGTTATTTACCATGTAAATACTAAAAATAAATACAAGTACAGTCTCAACACATACAGATCATCAACTGAAGAAGAAAAAACAAGCACACAAGTGACACCATTATTTTTGGAGTAATGTCCCCGGAAAAACCCAATGCGGGAAAACCGGTGCAGCTATCTGAGGGTTTTATTATTAAGCAGTTTCATAATACAATCTGGGTGCCAGAAATGGCTCACCCAATAGAGAATGCTATCGGCAGTAGTACCTCTTAGTCAGAGACAAATATTAGCCCCATCTGCCCCACAAAATCTCCCCGCGTCAGCCTCCAGGGCCTGTGTCAGCCTCTCTGGCCCAGCGTCAGCTTCTCGAGGCTCTGTGTCAGCCTCTGGAGCCTCTGTGTGGCCTCTCGCTGCTTCTGCGTGGCCTCTAGCTGGCTCTGCATCAACCCTCTCCCGGCTTCTTCGCTGATGCTCCTGGTACTATCTTTGCCTCTCTACTACTGCATTCACTGCCCCTCAGCTGCAACTTTGATCACTCCTTCAATTTCCTCAACAAGCCCTGCCCCTGAAAATCGAATTCTTGATCAACTCGGTGTGTTCTCCAAGTGACCTTCAAACCTCCTCTTATACTTTTCTCGTTGACAATTCAATGGCCGAGATTAAGTCCCTAATCAACGGTTAAGATTAGATATGGCTTGATCCATGACTTTTGGACCATTCTAACTCAGTTTTATATTAATTCACATTAATATTTTAATTTCCCTGAGTTTAGACCTAGGGACTCTATTAAAAATGTTAATTATTTTAATATCTCCCAAACTGGTTAGATTTTGCCCAAATCATTTATCGGTATTGGAAATCTCATGTGCTTTAGCCTCTCCACCAATTTTCGTGCCTAGAGCACATTCGATGCTACCCCAAATCAACATTGGATGCAGGTGTTCTACCACTTGATCACTGAGGATCAAGTTTGGTGATGGTCAGTTAGTGGACATAGGGTGTGTGATCTTTACCAAGGTCATTTATCACTGCCATGGACAGTTTGGTTCTAGTAAATCGATCTACCCTAATGTCATGTGGATCATTCTTCTTCTTTTATGGATCGAGTCATCATTGTTCAGCTGAGATGAGATGAGACAAGATGAGCTTCTCTTATGTTGAGACATGTACATCCGAGATGAGACTTATGGTGCAAGTCGAAATTCCTCCCTAGATGGGAGGGAGTGTTGAAAATTGGGCAGCTTTGGTTGGAATTTCATCATCAAGACAATGGAGAAAATCAATTTTTTCCCCTTGACCAAATCGGCCTCAAGTTGTTCATGTCGGCCCCAGATGTTGAAATTGACCCTCCTAAGTCAACTATAAATATACTCTCGTTGACTCCTCATTTAGCACATCTCAACACACAATCTGATCTGAAAATCGCAAAACAAGTTCACACGTTTGAAGGAGTAGGAGGACGTTTTCTATTTGAACAAAGTTGACTTTTCTGATATATTTATGCCTATGTTGACTAGTGTTCACTTTTGTTGACCAAGCTATTTCTCTGCTGCTTTAGCCAAGTTCTTGGAAGGACACTTTACCCAAATGTTGACTAAAATATTCTCTTTGCATTGACTGAATGTCTAGGCACATTTTGTGAGGTTAACCACAGGCTTGACTAGGGTTTGACCGCAGGGTTTGACTATGGAATCTGACCGAAAAGTTGCAAGAGAATTTGACCTTGTTTGACCGAATTCTAACTGAGGAAAGAAGGTCAAATATTCTGCTAGGTTGACCAAAGTTTTCTAGATAGGTTTGACTATTGAATTTGACCAAAAGTTGCAACCTGTTAACTGTGGTTGACTGAGCTTCCACAAGTCGAATTTTGGCCCTCTATTGAAGATATGATCTTTGACAAAAATTGACTTTCTCTCTCTCTCATTGGATTGGTTTTAGGTTTGGTTAACTTGAAAAGTCAAAGTTTGACTTTCACTAGTTTATGGATGTGTTAATGGACTTATGTATCTCATGTTGAACATTGATTGACTAATAGAAGAAGAAGAATTGATTCTGGGTTTCCCCCTTGTGGAGTTTTTCCCTGATCTTTGACCTAAATCTTCGTATCTCATTATGCTTGGTTATCTTCTATTGTACATTTACTGTTTACTGTTTACTGTCTATAATTGCTTAATTGTTAGTAGGGTGAATGAAATTGGATGAAATTGTTAAAGTGATTGTAACAGCATAGAACACAGTGAAAAAATTAACACTTGGTAGCCATGGAGTTGTGGTGGAACATGGTTCTTGGTGACTAGTCGGTGAGTCCTTTGCCTAGACTCTATAACTGACTGGAAGTTGTTTCAGTTCTAGTGAGTTAGTGACTAATCGATGTGCCTATTACCACAAAATATAGCAGGCATTGAGGAGGGAAACCATACAAGACCAAGAGCTAGACTAAGTGCTAACAAGGGGACAATGGCCCACTGTCACCACAACCAATGTCCCCTGCCCTTTACAGACTTTCACTAATGGGAGGAGTCCCAGTAGTATAATAATCACCTTCAATAGATGTTCTTGGGTTTCTAGTGTTAGGTGATGAATTAAGACCTCCCAGGGAAACTTAAGGTGATGATATGACACTTCTAAAGGTGCTTCACTCCCTCTAAGAGACCTAGAAAATATTTTCACAAGACTTAGGGTTTTATAGGTAATCATGGATGGAGGCACTCCCACGATCAAGGCAAGGAGGAGAATGGGATTTTTATGATTTAATTCCCCAAGTTGAGGCAATAACGAGCTAAGGTTTCCCTCTTATGGCACACCTAGGGCAAGAGATTTTATGGATGAAAACCAATTAGATGCCCCACCAAACTTTGAGGTTAAGGAGATAAGACCTTAGTCATGGTGTCTAGACCCTTGGAATCCACCAAATCACTCTCTAATGCAATTCGCTCTATGCCCTAGCATAGCCATTCTACTTTAGGGGACCCAATTTTAGCAAAGGAGATTTTGGAGAGAAATTGAGTTTGACCACCAAAGGCTTGGACTAGTGCCTTGTCCTTTGGGCATATGGAGTCCTAGATGCTTTAGATTGGCCAAAATTGTCTTTAACGAGGTCAAGAATTGATGCCCTAGACACCAACCATCAACAATTACCTACTCGAGAATTATGAAGTTTTATGGAGAAAAACAATATTTCACTAGGAACATTCATCAAATGTCATGACATAAATAATATATGCAATTGTCAAACAAATAGCTTTCAAAAATTATCTTCAAAAAATTAGAGCACAATGTAGTATTAATCTAGTGGCAATAATTCCATACATTAGACATATTTCAGGAGCAATATTTCAACAAAGTGTGAAAATTTCTAAACTGAAATTCTACTGCAACAACTAATTTATTTCACCTACTTATTCTTCACAATAAGTTATTTACGAAATCCCTTCAGCGAATATTAAAATAAATTCTACTGCAGTTATCACATAATTACACAAAGAAAATACATGCACAGGAACCAATCACATCAACACAGTTGTTTTCGAACAATTGTCCCCGGAATAACCCAATGCGGCGAAACCGGCACAACAGATGAGGGTTTTATTAATCTTCAGCAACAATCACTTTTACAAGGAATGATTTTACAGAGAAATTGAAAGAAAACCCTTGAGACTTTCCCTTTCTTACTTTCTGACACTTTGGAGACCCTTCTCTCACTCCTGTGTCACCTCTGCGTCACTCTGCGTGGCTCTAAGTGGTTCTGCGTCCCCCTGTTAGCCTGCATGAGGGCTACGTCTCTCCTCTGGACTGCGTCTCTCTCTGCGTTGTCTCTCACTGTCCCTGTGTCACCTCCTCCTCAGTTACGGACTGCTGCTGATGCCCTCCTCTTCCTCCACCCTGCAACTCTCCCTCTGAAATCGATGTCCTTCTCTTGAGAATCGATTTTCCTTGAGATACTAAGTATCTGTCGGTGTGTCTTCAAATGATTCTCAAGTCTTCTCTTATACTTTTCTTGTTGATGAATCAACAGTCGAGATTAAGTCTTTAATCAATGACTAGGATTAAGATAGACTTGATCCTCGTCTCTTGGAAGTTTTTCACCCTTATCTTTATTAATACCCATTAATATTTTTATTTTTCTATGTTTAGACTTAGGAACCCATTAAAAATATTGATTATTTTAATAACTCCTCATCCAAGTGGAATTTCTCAAAATGATTTCTAGGTCTTGGAGATCTCATGTGCCTTAGCCTCTCCTCCAAATTTCAAGGCTAAAGCACATCTGATGCCAAAAATCAACACTCCCTCTTAGCGAGGAATGTGCTCTAGTAATGCTTCACCATAAAAACATCACACTGATCTTCTGAATCGGTACCTGTGTTGATGCTTGGCCTGTTGCCTCACATCCCCTGCATTGTTGCTTCCTGTACTATTGCCCATGACACTGCCACTACCACTGCTACATCTGTACTGCATCTCCCTCTCAATATGTTGCATCATGCTGCCCATAGCACTGCCACTGCTAACTGTTGCACTGCAACTCCGACACATCCATTTCTGCCACTGAGATGGATTCTTCACCATCCCCATCTTCTCCCTGAACTAGACAAACTTTGTTCTTCCTAGAGCCTTGGTGAGTATGTCTGCCACTTATTCTCCGGTAAGAGTGTACCTCAACTATACTACCTCTTGTTGGACACAGTCTCTAACAAATTAACACCTGATATCAATGTGCATCGACCGATCATGAAATACCGGATTTTCAGAGAGCTTGATGCAACTCTAATTATCACACAAAATCTTAGTCGCTTCCATCCTTCTCCTAAATAGATTCACAAGCAATTTCCTAAGCCATATGGCTTCGCACGATGTTGTGCTAGCTGCCATATATTCTGCTTTCGTTAAGCTTAGTGCCACGGATTTTTGTTTCCTCCTACACCAGGAGGTCATTCCTAATCCAATGTTGAAACGGTACCTAGTTGTACTTTTCCGATCTACTGAACTTCCAGCCCAATCTGCGTCAATGAACCCACTCCACCTAATGTCATTGCCTTGGGTGTACAATAGTCCATGCTCGACTGTTCCTTGAATATAGCTAAGAACATGTTTGGCTACTACCCAGTGCGCCCTCTTGGGTTCCACCATGAACTGATTGAGGGTGTTGACAGCATAACAAATGTCTGGCCTGGTATTGACTAGATACAGCAGAGACCCTATAAGCTGCCCGTACAAAGTGGGATCAATATCTTTATCTTATGATGCATCAATCTTCTTCCAGTTGGTGATCATTGGAGTAGCAATAGGTCTACAGTCCTGCATCTAGAATCTCTTCAAGGTCTCTGTAGCATATCTCCCTTGTCTAAGGAAGATCTCACCCTTCTGCTGCCATAATTCCAACCCCAAGAAATATTGCATCTATCCCAAATCCTTCATGTCGAATTTTGTGGCTAGGTTCTTCTTGCAGGCTTTGATCAGCCTGGATGATCCTATCAGGAAAACATCATCCACATATAACACTAGGATTAGAGGCTCATTCTCTACGACAAGATAGTAGAGATTAGGGTCTGCGTCACTCTTCACAAACCCCATCTTCTACAAGTGGCCATCAATTCGACCGTACCATGCTCTAGGTGTCTATTTAAGCCCATACAAGGCTTTCTTTAATCTACATACATGAGATTTCTTCTCATGTGTCTCAAAACCCTCTGGTTGTTCAATGTATACTTCCTCTTCTATTACCCCGTTCAAGAATGTCGTTTTGACATCCATCTGGTGAATCTCCCAACCCATCTGTGCTACAAGAGATATCACGGTTCTAATAGAAGTATACTTGGCTACTGGGGCGAGGTTTCTTCCTAGTCTATCCCTTCCTTCTGAGCCTACCCCTTAGCCACTACTGTCTGCAACATATTTGACCTTGTAAATCCATCTCGAACCTACCACTAACCTATCTTGAGGCCTAGGTACCACTTCCCAAACATCATTGACCATTATAGAACTGTATTCCTCCACCATAGCATCTACCCATACTTGATGTTGAACGGCCTCCTAAAAACTAGAAGGTTCCCCAACCTGAGCTACTAAGGCCCGGTATCTGTTTGGCTATCTTTTCTCTCTTTTATTATTCCTGGGTGCACCAATGAAGTCCTCTACATCCCTAGAATCTGTCGGGGTTCCTGACTTGTTCTTCCATTGGTAATGGACACATTCATCAATTCTTCCTCTTCCTGAGACTCCTCCTATTCTGAAGCTTTGTCTTCAGAAGAATTTCTGGTACTAGTTTCTGCTAGTAGAAGTGGGTGGACCAATGGTTCGTCTTTTGACTACTTCTCTGAAGGCATTTCTCAGGATTTCTTGAAAGCTCTATCCTCCATGAACTTTACATCCCATCGAACCACTACCTTCCTACTCCATGGAAGATAGATTCTATATGCCTTAGCATTCTCGCTATATCCCACAAGATATCCTTTCTCAGCAGTTTGATCTAATTTCTCTCTTTTCTTCGAGTATACAGTAATACCCTAAACTCCCAAATATCCTAAAATGACTGACTTCAGGTGTCTTCCCGGTGAAGACCCTGTCCGGAGTGATTTTGCCCAATGCCCTGTGAGGAGCCATGTTCTGGACATAAATTGTCGTGCTGCATGCTTTTGCCCACAAAAATTTGGGCATATCCTAATCATATAGCATTGCCCTAGTTGCTTCCACAATAGTCTTGTTTTTCTTTTCTGCTACCCCATTCTGCTTCGGATTGTAAGGAGTTGTCCACTCTCTTCCGATGCCTTCCTTAGCACAAAAATCGGTGAAGTCCTTGTCAACGTACTCTCCATAATTGTTTGAGCGCAACACTTTTATCTTCTTTCCTGTTAAATTCTCCGCTAGAGCCTTGAACTCTTTGAATCGACCAAAAACCTCATCCTTGGTTTTCAGAAAGTAGATCCAAGTCTTCCTAGAATGGTCATCGATGAAGGTGACAAAGTATTCGGCACCACTAAGAGCTTTTGTGGACATCAGACCGCAGATGTCTAAATGTATCAATCCTAGCACACTCTTAGCTCTATTGTTACTTCTAGAGAACGGTGCTTTGGCATACTTGCCCACAGCGCACCCTCTGCATACATCATCTCGTTCGGTACTTAGTTCTAGAACTCCTGATACTGTTTTCCTGAGAATTCTCAGAGCCCCATGGTGTAAGTGTCTCATCCTTCTGTGCCATAGTTCATTCAAATCTTTGTCTCCATTGCTGCCTATCAGTGCCATTGGTGATTCTAGTTGTAACCTGTACAGCCTGTTACTTCTGATTCCAATCTAGGCCTTCCTTTTCCAACTTGGGTGTTTGACATATACTTTCTCCTTAACGAAGAAAACATCATAGCCCTTGTTTTCAAGTTGAGATACGGAAAGTAAATTCATCCCCAATCCTGGCACATGTAGCACATTGGTTGCTCGAAGTCGTTCTCTTGCTTCGGTTTGAAAGACTACAATAGCTCTACCTATTGGGATACACTTTGCCTTATTTCCCATGGTGATTTGAAAATTCATTCTCTCTTCCTGATAATCTGAAAAAACATTCTCGAATTCCTGTCATATGCAAGGAAGCTCCAAACCTCAGAGGAGGCAGAGGTTGCTAGGCAAGCTACTTCTTCCAATCTAGAAGCTAACATAGAATAATCGTGATCCATGCCCCTTGTGCATTCTTCTGGAAATCTCCGTGAGTCCCTTTGAGTTGATGCCTCTGCATCATGCTCTTGACCCATAGTCGATTTTTCTCTCTTGTTGTCAGATCTATCCTATGATATCATGTGAAAATTTCTAAACTGAAATTCTCCTACAGCAACTGATTTATTTCACCTACTTATTCTTCACAATAAGTTATTTATGAAATCCCTTCAACAAATATTAATATAAATTCTACTGCGTTTATCACATAATTACACAGAGAAAATACATCCACAGGAACCAATCACATCAACACAGTTGTTTTTGGACAATTGTCTCTGGAAAAACCCAATGCGGGAAAACTGGTGCAATAGATGAGGGTTTTATTAATCTTCAGCGACAATCGATTTTACAAGGAATGATTTTACATAGAAACTAAAAGAAAACACCTGAGACTTTCCCTTTCTGACTTTATGACACTTTGGAGACCCTTCTCTCAC
This sequence comes from Pinus taeda, assembly GCA_000404065.3. Taxonomy (NCBI): domain Eukaryota; kingdom Viridiplantae; phylum Streptophyta; class Pinopsida; order Pinales; family Pinaceae; genus Pinus; species Pinus taeda. The sequence continues at coordinate 68,095 of APFE031069223.1, read as the reverse complement.
TCCTACGTCACCTCTGCGTCACTCTGCTGGCTCTGCGTCCCTCTGCGTGAAGGCTACGTCTCTCCTCTGGGCTTCATCTCTCTTTGCGATGTCTCTCATTGTCCCTGTGTCGCCTCCTCCTCAGTCACATACTGTTGTTGATGCCCTCGTCTTCCTCCACCCTACAACTCTCCCTTTGAAATCGATCCCCTTCTCTTGAGAATCAATTTTTCTTGAGATACTGAGTATCTGCCGGTGTGTCTCCAAATGATCCTCAAGTCTTCTCTTATACTTTTTCCTGTTGATAAATCAATGGTCGAGATTAAGTCTCTAATCAATGGCTACGATTAAGATAGACTTGATCCTCGTCTCTTAGAAGTTTCTCACCCTTATCTTTATTAATACCCATTAATATTTTTATTTTCCTAAGTTTAGGTTTAGGAACCCATTGAAAATATTAATTATTTTAGTAACTCCTCATCCGGGTGGAATTTCTCAAAACGATTTATGGGTCTTGGAGATCTCATGTGCCTTAGCCTCTAATCCAAATTTCAAGGCTAAAGCACATCCGATGCTACCAAAAATCAACAAAAAGAACACTTACAACATGACAAGCAATATATGCATCCATAATCCAAGAGATAACTCCAAAAGAAGATCAAAAATAAGCTCCAAATATCGAAATTCATCCAAGATACTCAAATAGCCAATCCAAGAACAAGTGTGAATTAGCCTAAGTGGCCGAATTTCTCAATTGATGATGATCCAATCCAAATGAAATGATCTTCTATTTATATGTATTCTATTAAGTCGAATTATACCTACAGTGTTGGAGTTTCTAAGTCTATCCGTTAGAAATTCTTCCTGTACTATCTAATTTATTTCTTCCTACTTGTTCAGTTACTTAACAAGTTATTTACCATGTAAATACTGAAAATAAATACAAGTACAGTATCAACACATACAGATGATCAACTGAAAGAAACAAGTGACACCGTTGTTTTTGGCCTAATGTCCGTGGAAAAACACAAAGCGAGAAAACCGGTGCAGCTATTCAGAGGGTTTTATTATTATGCAGTTTTAGAATACAACCAGGGCACCAGAAATGGCTCACTCAATAGAGAATGCCCTCGGCAGTAGTACCTCTCAGTCGGAGACAGATATTCCGGCTAAATCACCGGATGAACGATCCCACAGTAACAATGCAACACTTCTGTTGCTCTCTGTCACCCTATCCAGCTCTCCAGCTCCAATCTATCCCACGAAATCTCCTAACGTTAGCCTCTAGGGTCTGCATCAGCCTCTCTGGCCTAGTGTCTGTCCAGCGTCAACCTATTTGGCCCAGCATCAGCCTCTCAGGGCTCTGCGTCAGCCTCTGGAGCCTCTGCGTCTCCCACACTAGCCCACCTCAGGCTCTGCGCAGCTCCTGCCTGCCTCTGCATGGCCTCTAGCTGCCTCCAGCTGGCTCTACGTCAACCCTCTCCTGGCTTCTGCGTTGATGCTTTCGATACTATATCTGCCTCTTTGCTACTATATTCATTGCCCCTCAGCTACAACTCTGATCATTCCTTGGATTTCCTCAACAAGCCCTGCCCTAGAAAATCAAATTCTTGATCAACTCGGTGTGTTCTCCAACTGACCCTCAAGCCTCCTCTTATACTTTTCTCATTGGTCCATCAACAGCCGAGATTAAATGTCTAATCAACAACTAAGATTAGATTTGGCTTGATCCATGACTTTTGGACCATTCTAACTCAATTTTATATTAATTCACATTAATATTTTATTTTTCCTAAGTTTAGACTTAGGAACTCCATTAAAAATATTAATTATTTTAATATCTCCCAAACTAGTTAGATTCTGCCCAAACCATTTCTGGGTCTTGGAGATCTCATGTGCTTTAGCTTCTCGACCAATTTTCGTGGATAGAGCACATCCGATGATACCCCAAATCAACACTCTCTCTTCGCGAGGATTGTGCTCTAGTAATACTCCTCACTGAATATCACCCTGATCATCTGACATCGGTCCCTGTGCTGATGCTAGACCTGCTGCCCAACATCCTCTGCACTCATGCATCATGTACTGCTACCCATGGCCCTGCCACTACCACTACTACGTCTGCACTGCATCCCCTCTCATCAAGCTGCATCCTGTTGCCCATAGCACTGCCACTGCGAACTGCTACACTACAACTCAATTACTGAGAAGTAAGTAACTGATCCTCCCAAATCTGACATCTCTGTCAAGCTAGAAACACTCTCAATGTTGAAGCTCCCTCTGTCACTGACAAGTGCTCCCTCTACAAACCTCTGCGCTGCTGCAACAACTCCATGCCTCTCACACTACTGCCTCACGTTGCCCTAGGACTCCTGCACTGTAGCCCTCTCTATCGCTCCATCCGCATCCATCTCTACCGACATCCGCTAGTCCTGTTACTCCTCTTCGGGGCTCTCGTAGCTAGGTATAATCCAAGAGGTTGGGTACCTCGAGGATCCTGCCCCTCATCATTTGTAGTTTGTTTGACTACAGCTCGATGTCTCCCACCTTTTCTATCGACATGCATGAGCACTCATGGCACAGTCGTCATTAGTCTTCACTTCCTTCTCTGCCTTAGCCGACGCAGCCTTGGTCTCAAAAGCCTCTCCCTTGCTCTTCTTCCTAGGACACTGGTTCGCATAGTGACCCAGTTCCCCACAATGGAAGCACTTGACCTTGGAGAGGTCCTTCTTCTTTATTTTCTCCTGTTTTCCCGCAGATGCGAGAGTTGCATCTTCTTCTTCCTCTTTCTTGATTCTGACCCATTTTCCGCTACTCCTCGCTTTGGACACCCATCTAATCTCTTCTTGATGAAGAGCCGCCCACAGTTCCTCCTGTTGTCGCTCAGAATGTCTAGACACCATGACAATGGCTCAGATCGGGGCTTCTCACCCTGATCCCCAATATCTCCGTTTAAGTTGTCTCCCTATAGCAGGCTAAGGGGGTAGACCCTATGGAAAAGTGGAATGAAGAAGAACTAGTTGGGAACCAGCCAATTCTGGAGACACAATGAAGCGATCAAGTACTTGATTAACATTTAGCAAGACTTATAGGATTTGATTAGACTTTAAACCATTGATACCAGTGCCTTATGGAGTCAACGATCTTGCTAGGGAAATTAAGACCAAGTAATCGATTAGCAATTTCTATTTAGATGAATGACTATTTTATATGAAATGCAGATCCTAAAACTAATGTGAGATGCAAGAATCTTGGTTAATTTTAGTTAAATGCCTATTTAAATGTGAATCCTTCAATCCTTTCTGTGTTGAGCCTGATTTCGTAGTAATTGGCAGAGAGAAGATCAGGAGAAGCACACTAAGGTGTGATTAACGATACCTCTCCTGAAATTCTAACATACCCGGTGCCTCCGGCGCTGCAGAGAATTGTGGCTCTGACGACTGCAAGGTCATCGTTTTAAGTACAATTAAAATAGACTTCTCAAGAAAAGACGGATGGAGATCTATCTGTCTATCGACCAAGCTTATGCTTGGAAGTAAATTTCTATGCAAATTTAGCTTATATGCGAATGCACCGGAAGATGAGATGAAGTTAGACTCGAGAATGGGAAAACACTTATGCCGCAAAAGCCCTCAATTACCCAAATGAAATGCTCGCCTTTTTTTAGATGATGACTTAGAAAATAAAGTCTTGAAGATACTATAGTTAAAACACCAGCTTATTTCAAATTTTCTTGATACAATTTAGCTCCAAGAGAACAAAAACAACGATATCAATCTCAACAGATGCACAAAAAAAAATATTTAGTTTATGAAACAAAGGATATGTATTTTATCACAATTCCATGACAGAGTATTTAATTTTCAAAAATTAATTTTTAGGACAGCGGTAAGAAAAACTTTATGACAGTAGCAATATGACAATGAAAACAGTAAGCTATCAATGATATCTTTATGCCAAAATTTTACCGAAAATTTTTCCAAACTTGCCCACATGAATTATAAAAAGTGATGTGATTTCCGGAATTATATTAGATCTGATATACTTATTACAGCCAACAATTAAAACATGAAATAAGCCTAATGATGAATGCCCAACTCAAAAAATTAATTCCTTAATGTATTAGACAACTTAGGAACTGATTTTAGGTTAACCCACATGAAATTTTTCCACTATTATATTTCAGACTTCAGAAACAGAATTATTCAAAGATAACACTAACCCAAAATGTAAATCTAAGCCAAATTCTTAATACACATCAAACATAAATGACTTATTAATGTATTTAGCAATTTTTTAATTAATTTCAAACCACTTAGATGTGTTTTTCACCACTATTAGAAAGGTATATGACTGTTGTAGCAAACAATGAGGAAAAAGATGGTTTAGAAATCAAACCTTTAGGCCCTAGGCCTTGAAGATCACTTGCCCAAGTTGCCAAAAAAATTTCAATATCTAAAACAAAAAATTTTACCAAATTTTCTGCAAAAACCCATCAATGATTAGCTTCAAAAAATCAAATATTCAAATCAGAAATGTAGCAAGGGAATCTAGGGCCAATGAGAGCTAGCACTAGGCCCAATAGAACTAGCGTTAGGCTAAGAGAAGGCAGATCTAAGCTTTGGAGCCCAAAACTTGAAACCTTATTCTAAAAATATATATATATATATATATATATATATATATATATATATATAATAATAAAATAAAAATAAAAAAATCTACAGATCTTCAGATTTATTGCAAAATCTTTAATGGCTGGCCTTGCAAAAATATTTGGGACAAGATATTACCCTCCAGGGCCTAGATCTGTCTCAAAACCCTCCGATCTACTTGAAAAAATCTCAGATCTAAAGATTTACTTGGCTGATCTCCCAGACTATTCCTGCAAACAATCTTTGAGCCCAGATCTTGCCCTCCAAGGTCTAGATCTAGCTCAGATCTGAAGATTTTCTTGGCTGATTTCTCAAATCTATTCTAGCAAACAATCTTTGAGCCCAGATCTTGCTCTTTAAGGTCTAGATCTAGCTCAGATCTAAAGATTTTCTTGACTAATTTCTCAAATCTATCCCTACACACAATCTTTGAGCCCAGATCTTGCCCTTTAGGGTCTAGATCTAGCTCAAATCTGAAAATTTTCATGGTTGATTTCTCAGATCTATTCCTACAAAAGTGAAAAGAGAGAAACACAATACCCAATATGTACAAAATAGAGAAAATCCCAAAACCCAAGTGTTAAAATTCAAAATTATGTTGCAAAATTTCAGATCTACACAAGTAAATAACAGATCTATACAAATAATTTACAGATCTATCAGATCTGAGGAGTATGAGTCCAACTCCGCTCCCAAATCTGATAATCCAAGGCTCTTAATAGCCAGATCTATCAAAATTTCCACAAAATATTTAAAAGATTTTGAAATTTTAGAGAGGTAATAGCCCAAAAACACCCTGCAAAAAAAAAAAAAAAAAAAAAAATTAATTTAATTTAATTTAATTTAAAAAAATTAAAAAAAATTATCGTTAGGTAAATCCTGAGGCTTATATGAAGTAGGCTCTTCAAAAATATGTGTTGAGAGTTGGTTGGTCCAACTGAGAACTATCCCCAAATGCTCAATAAGAACCTAAGAGATCTTCTGCAAACACTAGATCAACCATCAAATCAAGTAGAGAAATAAAACAACAATAAAGTTCTGAAGAAATAGAGATACCTACTACTTCAATCAAAATTAAAAATGTTACTCTAGATCCAACAAACTAAATAAGATACTTGTATTCAGATTATTCTAAGAGAGCTATTGATTGATAGTTTTCACATAATATTAAGCATAAATTAAAACAATGTTACCATAAATTCATGAAGAGGAACACTACAGCACATTGAAGCCCCAAAGACTTTTGCATTAATTCAAAAAAATATACAAGAGAGCTTGAGAGCTTAATACACGATCCAAAAATCGGATGAATTGACAGACAAATGACCTCTTATTTAAAGATAAATCTTGCAACGGCTAGTTCGAGTGATCCTCGTCAAAGCAATCTCGGCCATTGATGAGGATTAAAATTTATTTTAATCTCATTCGTCGAAATTTAAAATTATTGAGGGAATTCGAAATTTTCAATTAAATGCATTTTAATTAATTCAAAAATTAAATTTTTGAATTAATTTCTTCAAAATTTTGACTTTGACTTAACCCCAAGGACCAAAAGCTTAAAATTTAGCAAAATAATCAATTTACCTTAGTCCCTGGACCTCTTAAAATTTAATTTTTTAAAGACCAATGAATTTTTCCTTTGGAGAATTTAAATTTACCTAGGACCTGGAATTAATTAAATTTATGGCTTAGGATTTTAATTAATTTTGGCCAGAAAATTTAATTAATTAACCTATAAGAGGATAAATTATTTTTCTAACCCTCAAAATACTTTACATCATGATTTTTACATTTTTACATCTCAAGGGGGAAGACCCATTTGCAAACGACCCTCACAGACTACCTAGTTTTGCGACACAAAACATAATCTAGCAGATCAAGCAATTTGTAATAAAATAACCTAACCAAATAGTTAGGATTATTCCAAATCACTTTTACATAGACTCGATCTAGAACACTAGGACTCCCCTAAGATCCTAGTGACAAAATCCATTCCAGCTTTGAGGTAAGGCTGAAGGAAAACTCTGTCAACCATCCGAAAATTGATAGATGAGACAAAAAACCTCCCAGAATGTAGATTATCACCAGAAAAGTAGGTTTACCTAGGTAATTACATAGAAGACACAGATTTGCTAAGATTATGTACATTATACACATGCAAACTGGGTTTACATTATAAGATGATGATCAAGCTGATGATGATAGCTGGACGGCACGAACACATCGATCAGGCACTATCCCTTTTGAGAAAAAAAGGGGGTGTAATGTTATGGGTCGTTGACACGTAGTGGTCAACACCTCCCAATCTGGAAGGCTCGTCCTGCCCAGTATGCTCTGGACAAATAACTCCCAATCCTCTGAGACTGTGTTTAATGTGGTCCTCACCATCAATTCCTGATCTGGTGTGGCCCCTATGGAAGTTAGTTGATCACAGATCTCCTTCAATCCACCAAGGAAGACATCTATCTACTCTCCCTTCTGCATCTATTATGACCACAGTCGATTTTCAAGTAACATCCTCCTCTGCGCAGAAGTATGCTGGTTCAATTTCTTCAGGGCCTCCCACATCTCATTTGTCGTCTCCTTCTCGGCAATGTGTGGTACCACATGATCCCTGACACCATCAAGGATGATGCACTTTGCACTAGCCATTGCCTCCTCGTACTTGTCATTTTCAGCTGGGTCAACCGGGATCGCTATCGTTTTCAAGGTGAAGTGTTTGATGCGATACTTGTCTAGAATGGACAAGATCCTGGCCTTCTAGACTACGAAGTTTGAAGCTCCGTCCAGTCTATCCTGATCTCTTAGCCCATTCACTGCCATTTCGCAGCTTCTCTTTCAACTCTTTCAAGTCTCTCTACTTCCCGTCTGGAAGTTCTCGATTCGACTCTCTGAGCCTCGATTTTCCTTCTGCAAATCCTCAATAGCAACTCCCTCCTCCTTGGTCTTGCCCTGTTAGGTATTGTTCTTACCACAGTACCCCACCAACTTCGCTCCACAACTTACCCACATCCTCATATGCCCCACCACTCTGAAGGTTAGAGCCTCTAGGCTCTACGCAATCTCGGCATCGGCACAATATGCACCTCCTGGCCACAGCGCCGATCCTTCCTGGCTGAGAAAGATGACCGGGCATTCCGTAGGTCAGGTCTGCTCTTCCCTGCCTCAACATTGAACCTCCTCCTGGCTCGAACTGATGACGAAAACTCTCTGCGTCACCCATTTCTTGTTGCTTTCTACTAGAAACAGCTTCTGTCACTTGGGACAGTTGTTTCCGTTGTTGTTGCTCTGCTCGGCTGATGCCTTCAATTATCCTGTGATCTGCAACCACGCCTTGATACCATGTTGGAATTTCTAAGTCTATCCATTAGAAATTCTTCCTGTACTATCTGATTTAATTCTTCCAACTTGTTCAGTTACTTAACAAGTTATTTACCATGTAAATACTGAAAATAAATACAAGTACAGTATCAACACATACAGATCATCAACTAAAAGAAGCAAGCACACAAGTGACACCATCGTTTTTGGACTAATGTCCCCAGAAAAACCCAATGCAGGAAAACCGGTGCAGCTATTCAGAGGGTTTTATTATTATGCAGTTTCAGAATACAACCAGGGTGCCAGAAATGGCTCACTCAATAGAGAATGCCCTTAGTGGTAGTACCTCAATCGGAGACAAATATTCTAGCTAAAACACCGGATGAACGATCCCATAGTAACAATGCAGCACTTTTGTTGCTCTCTATCACGCTGATAGGGACTGCGTCACCCTATCCATCTCTCTAGCTCCAATTTGTCCCACGAAATCTCCCAGCGTCAAAATCTAGGGTCTGCGTCAGCCTCTCTAGCCCAGCATCAACCTCTTGGGGCTCTGCGTCAGCCTCTGGAGACACTGCGTCTCCCACGCTGGCCCACCTCAGGCTCTGCGCAGCTCCTAGCTGCCTCTACATGGTCTCTCACTGCCTCTGCGTGTCCTCTAGCTGGCTCTGCATCAACCCTCTCTCGGCTTTTGCACTAATGCTCTTGGTACTATCTATGCCTTTGCTACTGTATTCACTGCCCCTCAACTGCAACTCTGATCACTCCTTCGATTTCCTCAGCAAGCCCTGCCCCAGAAAATCAAATCCTTGATCAACTCGGTGCGTTCTCCAACTGACCCTCAAGCCTCCTCTTATACTTTTCTCGTTGGTCCATTAAAGGTCGAGATTAAATCTCTAATAAACGGCTAAGATTAGATTTGGCTTGATCCATGACTTTTGGACCATTCTAACTCAGTTTTATAATAGTTCACATTAATATTTTATTTTTCCTAAGTTTAGACTTAGGAACTCCATTAAAAATATTAATTTTTTAATATCTCCCAAACTAATTAGATTCTGCCCAAACCATTTCTGGGTCTTGGAGATCTCATGCGCTTTAGCCTCTCCACCAATTTTCGTGGCTAGAGCACATCCGATGCTACCCCAAATCAACATACAATCCCCTCAACATTATAGAAATAGGCAAGATACATCCCTTGGTCACAAGTCAGCCAAGTAGCTTTATAAAAATATGAATTAGCCACCGAAATCCAAGTTGAAATGATGATTTCATCCTGACGTAGGGTCGTTGGAAGACAACATTGGGTCCTCTTTGTGACAAAATGTGTAAGACAACTCCATAAATCTCAAACTAGTGGATGGCCCCTAATTCTCCATGTAAGTCATCATGTGGGCCCCAATTTTGTGTTTGGGGCACAAAAACTAGTCTCATGCGTCTCTTGATGATAGAAAAACCTGTAATGCTCCGATACTGAGGGCTTTGACAATGGGGCTTGCCCTCTGATGTCTCCAAAGAAGAGACAACCCTCATCTGGACCTTGGACCAGCTACCACACAACGTGGTAAACGCTGAGCTGGGTGGGGCACACTAGTCCAAGTGCATCATCTCGTGAATAATGTGGGGCAATGCGCAGACTCTTGAGGGTGCTGAAGGTGCCCATGGCATGAAATGATACTCTGCACATGATGTGAGTCACATGGCTCTCAATGCTTCACCTGGGGATGTCGATATGATCCTTTGCTGGACTTGGGCCCAAATTAAGTTGCCCAGCCCATGATGAAACCACCTACCAATCACATATAATGTCCAGTGTTGCATCCTCACCATCAAGTACAATAATTAATTAGTTCATCTCAATGAACCAAGCTTGACAATCAAGGACAAATTAAGACTTCATATGGGGCTTCCCTTCCAAATTTGGGGCTTTGATCTCGAAGCAGCGTTACTTCCCTAGGTAGGAGTGGTTAATAAACGACCCTACTAGGTGTCCCAACTCCTAAGGGGAAAGACATGTCCCTAGTACATCCTTCAATTACGAGGTGTCATGTGAATAATGATGAATGGATGGGAACACAAGGGTCTCAACGCCAAATGCCATGGGCTCAAGGATAGAAATGATGAGGGATGTCCCTATACTGGGTATATAGATGTAGGAGGGAGCAATCGTAGATACATGAGCTACCTTGGCCTTTGTTTTTGCACCCCTTTTTTATATGCCTTTTACCTTTCTTGATTTTTCTTTGTATTACTGCTCGAAGCTCCAAGAAATGAGAGCATGTTGTGTATGATATAAAGCAATTATTACCCCTTTAAGGTGAGGAATTTCATCGCCCACCAAGGGTTGGGGCGTGGATTGGTTGCTGAATGATGTGGAGGCACTCATGGGCCCTAGGAACCAGGGTGATGGCCATGATGGTAAGGAGTAGAGCTCATGTTTGCCTTTTGCCCACGTGATATATTAAACGTCCCAACCATCTTTTGCATTTTATAATATTCATTTTCTTTGTTCCTTGCTTGTAGCAATGATATGCTTTTAACTTTCTTTTAGCTGCATCAACCTCCACGGTAATGTTTCCAGGCCCGATCCAGATATGTGGACAAGGGAAAGGGGGTGTGCTAGTGCCTTGTCGACCTAGAGAAGGAAATGATGAAATAGGGCGTGTAACGTGTGGAGGGGAGTAAAAATGTAGAACACGAAAACAAGACCTGTTGTTGCACAAACTAGCAGGCCTAGTTTGTAGGTTGAAGCTAGAGGGCACAATGACAATTTGGGACAAAGGCCCACTGTCACCACACCCTATGTCCCCTTCTCTTCTCGGATTTTCACCGATGGGAGGAGTCCCAGTAACCCTCACTTTCGATTAATGTGTCTATGCTAGGGTTTGAAGTGAGGCAAGGATGGCTCATTCAATGGAAAGGCTCAATTGAGGTGTGAGCATTGGGAGAAGCTAGAATGGCTTTCCACGAAAAACCCCTTGGGAGAAAGAATATATTAGACCTAGGGTTGAGGTATCTGACGGAATAGGAGTTCATCCAAGGTCAATATAGTCAAGAGAAAAGGTTTTGAATGATATGCTACTAAATTACAAACCTTCAAGGAATCCCCAAGTCAAAAGCAGCTTCAAGGGTTCCTACTTAGTACGATGGCTAACGCGTCAATTATCTTGAGATTCAACTGTGAGAACTGCCTCAAATTTGGAGGAGGGCTGGAGGAAACACCAACACAGAAGCCTATCCAATTGGTTTTGCAAGAGCTCACGCCAAATGGAATTCGTACCAAGCCGTAGAGAGGCTACCTATCCTTAAAAGGACGAAGAAATAAGAGGAGAGATAAGGTGAGGATAAATGATTCTTCGATGAAGATATGATCACTAAGGATCCCAGACCTAGTGCCTTGTCAACTGGGAGAAATGGAGTCAAGAGTTAATTTGATTTAAGAACTTTGCTCTATCAAGGAGGCCTATGCAACTTCGCTAGCCCTTAGGAGGAAGCTACACAACTACAAGAGATATTTATACTTCGTTGACAATTATTGATGGACTTTCAAGGTTGCAATATGCAAAACGATCCTCTAGGAACATTCATTCACATTCTCTATGAGTAAAGTATGCAATACATCTAATCCCAGTGTTCTAATAAATTTGCATTAAATTCGGGTACATTCAAGATCATGACATGATATTCCATACATTAGACAAGTAACAATGTAAAGATATCACATTAAAAGTCACTTACAAGATAATGAGAATATATCCATCCATCAACATTGCAAAGAGAAGCTCCAAGGCAAGATAGCAAAATTTCCACACATGAAAATGCATCCAAAACATCCAATTTCGTCCAACAATTGCAAGTCCGAATTCTTTTTACAAGAGAGATCGAAATCCAAGTGATGATGTCTAACACAAATAAGGCACAAATAAGGCCTCTTATATTTATATGAGGCTCCTCAAGTTTGAATTAGTCTAATTTGGCCTAATTAAGCCCCTAATAATATTTTAATGTGCAAATAACATCTCTTTTGCTGACAAGCCCACAAAATAGCTCTATAAGACTATAAGTGAAAAATAAGCCATCCAAAGCTAGTTGAAATGATAAAATAATGGTCAAGAGGGTCGTTGGAAGGCTTGAATGAGTCCTCATAGTACCATGATGAAGAGGAGGGCTCCAAAAATTAGGATCAAGGGGGTAGCCCCTTGCTTTCCAAGCAAGACATCCTATGGTGCTCCCAAGTGGCTGTGGGTCACAATCAATGGTCTCATGGGTCTCTAATGGCTTAATAACAAGGCGATGCTCCATCAGTGAGGGCTAGAAGATATTGCATACCCTCCCGTGTCTCTCCAGATGAGACAAAACCTCATCGGGGCCCTAGATCAGCTGCCAAGTATCAAGTGCAAATGTGCGGTGGACTGGGCAATGTGGTCCAAGTGCATCATAATCTTTGTATGGCTAGGGCACGAACAAGCAATGTGTGGTGCCGAAGAAGCCCATGGTATGGTAATCAATGCTCTACTATGGTGGAGGCCCATGGCTCTCAACACCCACCTTACAAGTGCCATAATGACCCTCTAGAGGGCTTGGATCCCGTATAGGGAGGCCAAGTCCAAGATGGAGACTCACCTCCAATCCTGTATAAGATCCAATGCGTCGCCTCACCTTCCAGCACAACCAATCATTAGTGCAATTGAGTAAATAAGCTTTCTAATCAAGGGAAAAAGTGGACACTTCATAGTGGCATGCCCTTCCAAATGGGCTTTAGAAAGTACAGATGTTACCTTGCTCGACAAGAGTTAATAAAGGACCCTATTTGGTGGTTTCAACCTATATGAGAGTGACAAGTCCATGGTACATCCATCAAATGGCAGGTGTCATGTGAAATGATGATGGAACAGAGTGGGGCAAGAGGGAAGGCTCTAAGCCACATGACATGGTACAAGGGTAACTATGATGAAGGAAGCCTACACATTGGGTGTACAAATGCAGGAGGGAGCAATCGTGGTACATGAGTTACCCCGGCCTTTGTTTTTCCACCTTCTTTATATGCCTTTTGCCTTTTATTGATTTTTCTTTCTTTTATTGCTCGAGCTCCAGGGGATGAGAGCATGATGTGTATGATGTAGTAGTGATTACCCCCCTTAAGGTTGGGTAGTTCATCGCCCACCAGGGGTTAGGACAATCATGGGTTCCTTAATGATGCTAGGGACACTCATAGGGGCCCTGGGAACCAGGGTGATGGCCATAATGATAAGGGATAGAGCTCGTGTTTGGCTTTTGCCCATGTGCTAAATTTTTATGTCCCAGCCATCTTTTGCATTTTGCGATACATCTCTTGTTGTAAGTGGCCAAATTATGCTTTTAACTTTCCTTTTAGCTACATCAACCTCTAAGGCATCATTCTAGGCCCAACCCAAAGTGTGGACAAGGGGAGGGGGAGGCTAACACCTTGTGGACCCCATGGACAAATGGAGACCTGAATGGTAAACATGTGAAAAGGGGTTATAATGAGGAGAGAGGAGTGATATATATGGCATCAGGAAGAGGGACCACGCAACCAAAATTAGCGTTTTCCATGTAATGCCACTCCTAAATATGGTAGCCCATAAAGGAGATCCCACAGGACTAGGATACAAGACTACCACCAAGTTGCGATGAGGAAGCAAGAGTACAGTCCAAACCCATTATTTCCGCTGAATACCCCCACTAATCCATGTCCAAATGTACCCAAGAAAAGCAAGAATAAAGACCCAATTACATAATGAAAAGTCCTACCTTCGTGGTTGGAAGGCCCACCTTCAAACATACGATCATAATATATGGGCGAGGACACACAATGGCTAGCTCAGGTGGTGGAGAATAGTGGCACATTGAGCTATCTGATGGCTGCAAGGCACTGCTAGCTGCCGACTAAAGATAAATCTAGGAGAAAATTTCTCTTGTAGGGGTCACCCACTGGTGGTGGGTAATAGGACCACGCTACCTGTTGAGAAATCTAGGGCATTAGTATTAGGAGATTTCTCTTGAATGACAACTGTTTGTGAATTCTTTTTACTTCTTTAGATTAGGATTTTCGCATTACTTAGATTATTATAGTGTTCTTCTTCATAAAACAGCTACCAAAGCATAAACAATAAAGAGACAAGAGACACCGATAGGCGATCATCCAAGGCCAAAATCTCTCCAACTTGAGAGGAAAACCCAAACGAATTCTTCTTCTTATAGAGACTTCAATTAACAAATACCAAGACAATATCCTTGACACAACCTCTCCAAGACCAAGTCCCAAGATCCTTCTTTTTTGCTTCTTCTTCTTGCTCAAGTCAACACAAGTCAAGTTGCCTTCATGCACTGCACTTCTCAGCTATCCTGAAATTTCGGTTCCTTTCCACAACCCTGCAATTCGTACCTTTGCAAATTTCACACGTGGGACGTGAGGGAGAGAGTTTGGAGATGCTTTCCTCCTTCGCTATACTTGGAGACTTCTCTAGGTGATCTCGGCTAGAAAGGGAACTGATTTGGAGACCTTCTTGGTGACTTCCTCTAGCACTGTGTAGACACAACTGCATAAATCCTAGTTTCTGCCACACATGCAAAGGGACTAGCCCAAAAACAGTGCCACACAACTTCGATTAGGTTCCTTCTTGTTGAAGTTTCTAAGTCTAACAGTTTCTAATGTGTCAAGTTTTTAATGCCACTGTTGCATTTGCACTGCAACTCCTCTCATTATGCTGCATCGTGCTGCCCATAGCACTACCACTGCTAACTGTTGCACTTCAACTCAGTTACTGAGAAGTAAGTCACTGATCTCCCAATTTTCACATCTCTGTCTGGCTAGAAACACTCTTGATGCTGAAACTCCCTCTATCGCTGAAAAGTGCTTCCTTTCTAACCTCTGCGTTGTTGCAACAACTCCATGCATCTCGCACCATTGCACACCTCTCTGTGCCATCCTGCACTGGTGCAACACTTCCGTGCCTCTCGCACTGTTGCAGCCTACTAGCCTCGCGTTGTCCTAGGAATCCTGCACTGTAGCTCCCTCTATCACTCCATCCGCATCTGTCTCTACTAACATCGCCAGTACTGCTACTCCTCTTCGAGGCTCCCATAGCCAGGTAAAATCCAAGAGGTTAGGTACCTCAAGGATCCTGCCCCTCATCTTCTGTAGTCCTCTTGACTACAGCTCGATGTCTCCCCACTTTCGCTCAAGTGGTGTGTGTGCACTCATGGCACAGTGACCGTCTGTCTCCACTTCCTTCTCTGCCCTTGCTGGCGCTGCCTTGGTCTCGGAAGCCTTTCCTCCCTCCAAGTGCCAAGTCAACCCTCCAAACCCTGCGATGTTTTGTTAATCAATTTGTCATGTCCGTCTTTAAATGTCTTTGAAACTCGCATCATCAATGGAGAATAAGCCTTTACTGAACTGACATCATCATAAAGAGTATGTCTCTCTGAGTTTGTATCATCATAAGAAATATGTCTCTCTAAACTCACATCATCATGAAGGATGTATCTCTCTGAACTCGTATCATCATGGAGAATATGTCTTCTCTGAAACTCGAGCCAACATGGGGAATGTCTCTAAAATTCATATCATAATGTACTTCTTGAAGTTCACATTAACATATAAGTTTGGTCCCTCATTTATCTCATATATTACAAAAGATGGAGCCTTAGGAACTCGCATTGTTATAGATAGAAGATATTACAAGAAGCTTGCTTTTCTTAAGGAGAATATGCCTCAGAATTCCATACCACATAACTAAGTTGTCTTCTTCAGAAGGAGATCCAAATGGTTGCCAAATGATGAAGGATTGGTGCCAATATATACTTATTCCTATATGCGAAAAGGTGCCTCAAATAGCAGAGTCAACCTGATGGGTAGGAGAGTTGACTTGGCAACTTTGGAGGAACCAATGACACTTACAAAAATTCTAATTTTCTTCTTTTCATAGGGACACAAAGAACATGCCCTTTGAGTTTTTCTTTTAACCGAAAATGAAGAACATGCTACAAAATAATAATAATCTTTTTTTGTTTTTTTGTTTTGACATGAAATACATATTGATACAAGTACAATGAAAATTATGAAGACCGAACCTAGTTACAATTTCAAGGCTCCCTCTTAACTAGGGAGGTATTCATAATGATTTATAAGGTTATTCTCAAATTGAGAACTTCTATAAGAAAGGATTTGGATTGCTAGGCATCAATGATTATTACATCATCATAGCCAACATTGTCAAACTACCAAGGCCTTAACAAGTACGCTCTATCTCTCCATTAGATCAGAGCACAATGTTGGGAGGCATAAATTTGCACACCACCGCCTCTCAAGGCACATACCCCACCCGAGTGCTCACCAAGGTATGTTGTCACCAAACCATTTCCTAATCCATTGTCACAATACTTGCCACAAGGAAATGTCGTTCCTCAAGACCATTCATATCTTAGATCAATGTACTTGACTTATGACGATTAGTCTTGGTCACAGTACAGATCTTCAAGAATGTCGGTCCTTGATGCTTATCCAATCCACCATTCTCCCTACTAGTGTTCATTCACTAGGCTTACGACTGTTAATCCTAGCCAAAGTATGTGACACATGGAGAACACGAAGTCCACCCTCACTCCCTCTTAACTAGAGAGGAGATCCTCACTCCCTCCCAACTAGGGAGGGGATATCCACAAGCCTAATCTTGTCTCAAAAATACTCATCCTTTTCCATGAAAAGGAATTTAATCAATGCATCGACTACTTATTCGTCCTATGGAGATATATTGTAGCTTCTCGACTCGTATTTGCATCACATCATAACGAGCTTTGACCGTTCGAGTTTTCTAACAATCTTCGTATTGAATCCAACATGTCATCAAATAGTCCATCACAACAGTTTTACGGAGCCATACTGCTTCACAGTTAATTCTACAGCCTTCCAAGTTATTCTTCCTTCATAGTGCAAAAGAATCATGCTTCATATTCTATCAAAAATTCATACCAACTTCCAAGCAGAATCGACCATCGGTAGTGTTACCCACCATTTTGTGGGTGATATCCCTAGAAATTTTTTCTAGAAGATGGTCCTTAGTCGGCAGCCAGCAGCCCCTTACAGCCACCAACTAGCTCGTTGTGCCACTTCTACGCCACCTAAACCAGCCATGTGGTCCCTCACCCATCTGTCATGATCATATGTTTGAAGTGGGCCTCCCAAACCTAAAGGTATGCCTTCTAGTTACCATTTGGTAATTGTGTGTTGTAGTTTACTTATCATGGAAACTTTTGGGCATGGATTAATGGGGGGATTCGGCGGAAAGAGTGGGCTAAGTCTATGCTCTTGTCCCCTAGACCTCTTTTGGATGTTAACCTTGCACCCTAGTCCCGTGGGATCTCTTTTACTGACCTTTGGGCTTTAGGAATGGTACTTCATGGGAAACCCTGATTTTGGTTGTGTGGTCCCGCTCCCTCATCCACATATATCACTCCACTTCCACTCATTATTGTTGAAGAAAATGTAACTAGGTTCGGTCTTCATAAATGTACTTTTAATATTTGTATTTATTCAAGAAAAGAAATAGTATTTTTATGATATATGTCAATGGGTTTCTTGCTCATTGAAATAGGTCTAGCACATGCTAAAGTGTTATAGGTGAGTCAAATGGTCAAAAGAAAATCTTGAAGACCTTAAGGGCATCTTACACCAGTATATGTTTGTATGAGTCAAAGAATAAACCTCCAAGCAAAGTCAAGTCTCCTACAAGCATGTAACACCACCAAAGAAGCAATCTGAATTATAAATGTCAAGTCGGCCTGCATTCTCCTAGTCGGCCTTCAAGTCGGCCTAAAAGGAGGGACAGTCTTCTATATATAGAGGTTGTCCACTCCATTACAACATCAATCAAGCATCTCTGAAATCTGCGAAGAGAAGGCACAAGGAAAGGGTATAAAAGCGCGAAGAAAGGGTCTCCAAGTGCAATGAAGAAGAAGGGTACACAACAAAGCTCAAGAGGATTGTTTCTAGGGCAAGCCGTAGTCACACGTGTGAAGATAGAGAGGGTATCTTTGCTGTCTTAGCAACCCTCCACCACAGTCACACATATCTCATTGGTTGGGCTAGAAAAGTAGGCATATAAGGCCTCTCACTCAAGCGAAAAGGAAGCACACTCAAGTGAAGAAGAAAGAAGGACCTCCACACAAGAATCTTGAAGGAATCCCCTCACACGTGCGAAGAAATAGTGATACACTGTTGTCATATCAGACCTGCATCTACATCTCAAGAAGGAGCTCGGTTGGAGGAAGGATAAAGTGCTCTTCATATGTAAAGGAATCTACCAAAGAATAAAGAGGAATATCTCTTATAGAAGATACTTAACAAAGACTAATATCAATTGCCAAAAGAAGGACAAAGTGCCTGGAAGAAAAGTGTCGGGAACAAAGTGCAAAAAGGAGGAAGGAATTGACTTGTGCTTGGAGGACATTCTAGTCAGGGGTTTAGGGTTTGGCATTGATCAATAAGAAGCTTCAATAAGAGAAACTTACTAAAGGGCTTTCCTCTCAAGAGAAGGGAGATTTTGGCCATGGCAAAGAGCCAACATCTTGTGTTCTTGTTCTTATCGTTTTGGTAGCAGTTTGATGAAATACACACACATGCATTAATAAGAAGAAGAAGGTTAAGCTAACAAGAAAAGTAAAAAGACTTCACAAATTGTTATCTAGTCAAGAAGAATCACACTACACCTAATTGCCCTATATTCTTCAACATGGTATCGGAGCTAAGGTGACACATCAAGGAAAGGGAATCTCAAGAACGCTCATAAGGTGACTCATCAAGGAAGGACATCTACAAACTTGAAGCATCTAACCAAGAAGTCTCAATCACTTCAAGGACAAGAAGGTCTACCATCTATCATTCATCAAGGAAGACTACAAAGCAAGAAGAGCCTTACAAAAGGGAAACTACAAAGAAGAGCAAATCAAAGAGGGACTTACATCATCTACAAGTCATCAGGCAAATCTCATCATCAAGTCAAGTCCACTTGGAGAAGGCAACGTGAAGAACATCAAAATCCTAGGAAGGCAAGACATCAAGTGTTCAAGGAGAAAGCAAATCCACTACATCTAAAAATCTAGCAAGTATATGTCCCCTTCTGAATATACATCAATGTGATTTTGCAAGTAAAGCAACAAATTGGTAGGTACCAAGAACTTTCTTGCATGGAAGAAGAGGACTGATTTACTTTTCAAGGAGAATGAACTCCTAGAACACATCAAAGGGAATGTTACTATTCTTGCTAAGGAACAAACACAAGCCTTAGCCAAGTATAATAAGGATAAGACAAGAGCTCAAAGGATTCTAATAGAATCTATCCAGGACTCTCTCATTCCTTATGTCTCCAAATTTGAAACATCAAAAGAAATCTAGGATAAATTAGTAGAGCTATTCTCGGTAACCACAGTTGGAGAAGTGATATCTCTAATAAATGAATTGTACAAGATGAAGATATCAAAGGAAGGAATAGCTCCCTACTTCATGAAGATCTTTGAGATGAGGGATCAACTTCAAGAGCTAGGGGAAGTCATGTCCGACAAAAAAGTGACAATTGTAGTACTCAATGCTCTACCTGAGGATTGGGGCAACTTCACATCAAGCATATATGCCAAGAAGGTAGCTACCACACTAAGTGAAATGTGGTCTCTATGCAAGACAGAGGAAACTAACTCAAAGCCAAGGAAGATGTGGGATCAAAGGAGTAAGCATTTGCTATCATGGCCAAGAGAAAGGGAAATTTTGGCAAATTTGGTCCACAGAAAACAAACAACAAAGATATGTCCAAAATCCAATGCTATGGATGTCAAGAATATGGACACTACAAGAGGAATTGTCCTAAACTAAAAAAGGACAACAACAACCAAAGAAAAAGGGAAGAAGCTCATGTGACTCAAGAAATGAAAGAAGAAGACAAGAAGCAAGGGAAGGAAGATCCTCCAGATCTCTACTATGACTAAGTCTACTTCTTCACTTAAAGTCTTCTTTCAAAGTTTTGAGTAGGATAGGAGCATGTAGGAATAGAATAAAATTGCATAGCTAAAAACATCTTCTAGAATCTAGCAACATGAAGTACATAGAGTTCTAGATACTCATGCAGAAGGAGCGTTTATAATGAGAACAAAATGCATTGTTAGAAATATCTTCTAGAATATAGGAGCATGGTAGATATAGCTCAAGATATTCATGTAGAATGAGCATACCTAGAATAGGATCTCATCCACAATGAAAGAAAATTGATCATGATTAAGAATCTTAGAAGACTTCCATCATCAAAAAGGAAATAAACATTTGCAGGGTAAGGGTCTTCAAGATCCTTCGATGCAATCTTCAAAAGAAGATTCATAAACAAAAGCAGATGTCTCATTGGAAATCCCATTCATGGGATTCAAGAAAAGAATGATATGCAGGCAAGCTAAGATGAAGCAAGAAGGGCCACACCAAGGACAACCAAATGAAGCTAAGATGATCAAAGGAGAATCAAGATGAGGTATGTATGCATCAAATTTTAGTCATGTTATCATTTGTATATTATTGAGTCATGGGAATAGTTCTATAACATGATCAAGCAGGAAAGAATCTCTTTCACCAATGACATGCTCGAAGGCATGTACTACAACACAATTAAGGTCAACAAAAGAAAATACTCACATAAGGACTATAAGATTGTTGACTAAGAAGCAAGTAAAGAAGAAATGTTGACTAGTCCTAAAAGCAAGCAATGAAAAAGTGCTCCCACAAGGAGCATAAGGTGGTTGACCAATCTATCCATGAAGAAGCAAATGAAGAAAGAGACCAAGCATGTGAAGAACACCATTATCACAAAGAATCTCTCTATCTGACAAATATACTTTGAAGACATCTCCTGAAAGAAGGCAGGACAACTTTGACAAAGGAAGGAAAAACCCTTGACACCTATGAAGGCCTTGGAGATACAAAAGGTGCAGATAACTGATTCTACTCTACAAAGATGTCATGATGAAGAAAGCCATCCAGCAAAACTTAATGTTGACGCAATAATAGGAGGAAGTCATAAAGGGCTACTCAACCGAAGCATGGGAACAAGCAAGTTCAATGAAGCATCCATGAGAAGAGTATTCTGAAGTATGGACAAGATGACAAAGGAGTAGCCAGATGAAAAGAGATCCTGATACATAACAAGAAGACCACTTTCCACAAAGGAAGCAATGACATGACAAACCAGGAATGAAAGTGATCGATGGATGGTGCCCTACCAAAAGAAAGTTCGAACCAAGACTTCATGACATTGAAGGAAAGAAGAAGATCAAGTAGTTGAAGGACCCACGAAGAAGAAGTTGTTGATGAATGGACAAGTCCCTAGCTAAGAGAGAGTTATAACAAGTTCCCAATTACAAAGGAACTTGGGCAAGTACCTTGTTAGAGGATACTTGGGCGTGTCTTCCTCAATTGAGAGGAAGTGATAGACCAACATTCTTGTCTTCACTTGGGAAGAAAGAATGGGAGGATTGGGTAATCATCTGGCATCCGATACTCTTTGAGGATGTGTAGGTGTTAAATTTTGGTATGTTCTACGCTAGAACAATTTATTTATATTTTAACAAATAGCAATCACATCAGCATTAAGATAAACTGCAGATAGAACACAAATATAAATCGCAGAAGACAAGCCAAGACAAGAGGACACAAGATGTGGCGCGAGCCAAGGACAAACCCCACAATGTGTGGGGAAACCCTTTATCAATACTTCTTTTATTTTCTTCAAAGTTCAGCAGAGAAAGAGAGAGAGAGAGAGATAGTACATTTACAACAGAAGTCAACACTTTGACTTATCTAGATCTAGCATAGATCATTTTGTATAACGATCAGATCAGTTGAAGACATTCTGCTTCAATTGATTCTCCAAGGTGACAGCTTCACCTATCGTAGTGTTGCATCTAGATCCACTTGCTACACCGCTACATATTGCACCATGCTACACTAATCATGATAATCATCATGCTGCCCATACTAATATGCATCATCATCATGCTGCTGTCCTTACAAATGTGTATTATCATTATGTTGGTGCCCTTGCAGATGTGCATCATCATCATGATGTCGTCCATCATGTCCATGTTCTCATTCAACTTCACGTTCCCCATGTCCATGATCTTATCATGCTTCCCTTCATGTTTGACATGTCTCCATGTACAGCGTTCGACATGTCTCCATGACTGCGTTTTATATGTCTCCATGTACAACGTTTGACATGTCTCCATGACTGCGTTTGCATGTCTTCACATATAGCATATCCGATCTTCCATACAGCGTATGAGAGCAGTGTCTTCATATACAACGTGAGACAACGTATACATATATAGCGTATGAGGTCAACGTCTTCATATATAGCATGAGACAGCGTATACATATGCAGCGTATGAGGTCTTCCATATACAGGTTTCCATGAACAACGTATAGGGTTTCACCATGTATCATATTTCCTGAACAGCGTATAGAGATGAATAATGAATCATTTTCTAGCAGATAGATGTCTTCTTGACCTGCGTTGGATTAGGGCATCATTATAAGGCCAGTGTATAACTCTTGGTGTTTCACTCCTCCAACAACACAAGACGTGGAGAGGAGGAGATCACTCAAGAATGTGTGTTCAAATGACATCAAATCCTCATCTATTTATACCAAAAACGTATAGGTCGAACAGACATGACGTTTGGGCTTCTAGAGCCTACATAAGAGCTAGTCGGCTTGATAATAATTACATAATCAAAATAAATCCATATCTCCATAAATACTTATCAGAATCGGATGATCTTTGGATCAATCCTACACCTCTCGACGAGAGGGATCCAATAAAAATATCAGCTGCCATAAATAAGTTGACCCACATGGAGTTTGGCCCTAGTTGCCAATTTAACAGTAGGGCATCAAAGACAAGAGTAGGCAAGAGGACCGATATTCTTTGAGGGTTGGGAACCCAAGATAATAATAGTCCTAGAAGTTCATACTTAGTGAACACCTGGGTGAGTATGTACCTTGAGAGACAATGACTAAGGTATCTATAAGTCATTGGTCTCACCAACATTGTGCTCTGATCTATTGAGAGATAGAGTTGTCAGTCAAAGCCTTGTTGTGGAAACAATGTTGGTTATTATGATGCTATAACAGATGGATTGTGTTGACCACTACGTGTCAACAACCCATAGCAGTACACACCCTTTCTTCGCAAAAGGGATAGCGCCTGATCGATGTGTCCATGTCGTTCAGCTATCATTATCATCAAACCGATTTCCAAGATGTTATAATGTAAACCCATTTTGCATGTATGTGATGTAAATAATCTTAGCAAATTTGTGTCATGTATGTAACGACTTAGGTAAACCTACTTTTCTGGTGACGATCTACATTCTGGGAGGTTTTTTGTCTCACCGATACATTCTCAAATGGTCAGCAGAGTTTTCCTTCAGCCTCACCCCAAAGCCGAAATGGATTTTGTCGTTGGAATCTTAGGCGAGTCCTAGTGTTCTAGTTCAAGTCTATGTAAAAATAATTTGGGAATAATCCTGACTATTTGGTTAGGTTATTTTATTACAAATTGCTTGGTCTGCAGGATTATATTTGTGTCGTAGAAATGAGTAATTTGTGAAGGTCTATTACAAATGGGTTTTCCCTCTTCTGATGTAAAAATATATGAAAATCATCATGTAAAGTGTCTTGAGGGTTGGAAAAATAATTTATCTCCCCATAGGTTAATTAATTAAATTTTATGGCCAAAAATTAATTAAAATCCTAAGCCAGAAATTTAATTAATTCTATGTCCTACGTAAATTTAAATTCTCCAAAGGCAAAATTCGTCGATCCTTAACAATTAAATTTTAAGAGGTCCAAGGACTAAGGTAAATTAATTATTTTGATAAATTTTTAACTTTTGATACCTGGGGTTAATTCAAAGTTAAAAAAAAATAGGGGAAATTAACTCCAAAATTTAATTTTTGAGTTAATTAAAATGCATTTAATTGAAAATTTCGAATTTCCCCAAATATTTAAATATTTCGACAGATGAGATTAAAAGAAATTTTAATACTCATCAACGGTCGTGATTGCTTTGATGAGGATCACTCAAAGTAGCCGTTGGAGGATTTATCTTTAAATAGGAAGTCATTCGTCAGTAATTCATCTAATCTCTGAGCCATGTGCTAAGCAAAAAGATCTTGTGTAATTTTTTCCTAGATAATAAAGAAAGACTTTGGGGTTAAATTTCGCTAGTGTTACTCTTCATGGAAACACTATAAGACGTGTTGTTTTTATGCATAAATTTTTTTTGGCCATTGATTATAGCTTTTGAAGACTGATTTGAGTACAAGTATCTTGCTCAATCGATGGGGTTTAAATGATAATTTAAATTTTGAATGTAATAGAAAGTGTCTCTATTTGTCTAAATTTTATTATCATTTTCTCGCTCTATTTTAATGACTGGATTGAGTTTTGCAGGAAAATCTTGATTTTTAGATCCTCCGGCGTTAAGGGAAGTTTTCAGTTGGACCAGCCAACTCCCGATCTGTGTTTTCTGAAGAGCCCAGCCAAATTAGCTCCAGGCTTATCATAAGATTTTGTATGTGATATACGAAGGATTTTGAGTTAAGCACCTCCTTTAAAATAAAAAAATATTTAATTTTTGTGAGGGAAATTGATAGATCTGACTATTGAGAGCCGTAGATTATCAGATCTGGGAGCGGAGTTGAACTCATACTCCTCGGATCTGATAGGTCTACCATTCTTGTGCATAGATCTGTAAATTTTTTTGGTTTTTTGACTTGGGGTTTTATTTATTTTTGTATATCTGGGTTCTAGGTGTTTTTGTTTTCAGGTACAGGTTGTAGATCTGAAAGAGAAGTTTGATTTGAAGCAAGCCTTAGCTCGAAGACCAATTCTTGCCCTTGGTTTCCCTTAGGCTAGAAACCTCACTGGGATCCTTGCATTGCCTTTTATTGAAAATTCATTCATTGATCCCTTTCCCCTCCCTAATTAGGTCAAGCATATCATTGGTTGCTAAATCCTATCCCCTTGACCTAACCTCAGGTCCACTTGGTCTTGTGCAGTCCTGTGCACTATCAAGGTTAATTCTTCAAAGATCACCTGGAACCCAAGTTTCCACAAGAATTCTAGGACTTAGGGATCTCCTTTATAAGGCACATACTCAAAACCTAACCCTTGAAATTCTCCCCAAGCCCTTCCTTGAGAGCCTTCCATCTTGTCTTCCAAGACAAGCAAGCCACATATTTGAGCCTCTCTTGTGAATAGGCTTCCAGGATCACCCCTCGCCTTATCACTGGTCCATCCATTTCGTGATCCTTATCATAACGGGTCTCCTCCCATCAGTGAAAGTCCTTAAAGAGTAGGGAGCCTTAGCCGAGGTGACAGTGGGTTATCACTCCATTGTTGTCCTTAGCCTAGTAGTAGCCCTTCAAAGATCCCCTTTTAGGACCCTTGCTAGTTTGAACGGTAACAGGTAGTGTTTGTATTCATCATCAGCACTTCCAATTCAATTGATGTAACTTTAAGTCCCAAGTTGTAAGATCCTTCACATCAACTTTTGCTTCCAGCTCCCTCTGAAATCAATATTACTTCCTTTGGCTCAAAGATCCTGCTTTCCCAAAGTACAAAGTCTTCTTTAATCAGGAGGCTCCTTCAAAGATTCTAAGTTTGCCAACTCCTTGCTTCTTCTTCTAGACTGCATCTGGAAAGTCTTCTTGGCTATGCTTCATTCATTCTTCCACTACCAAAGCCTAGGTTATCATAGTTATTTTCCTGCAATCCTCACTGGAAGGATATGAGAGAACAATTATAACCAAGAAGAGAATACATAGACAAGAGGCTAACCAAAACTTGAAGGCAATAACAACAGTTTTAAAAAAAGGTAGAGAATGCCTATCTTTTGAGAAGAGTTGACGCCCTCTTAATCTTGGACCTTTTGTAATTTTCAACATGATGTCATATCTGTCATTTCCAAGAGCTGGGACTTCTAAGTTCTTCTTACAACGGAAACGATTAGTCCAAGGGTTTTTCTTAGTTCATACTTTTGCTAGGGTTTACAAATCCTATATGTCTTAAAAACTAAAGACCTCAAAAACTTGCATCTTCCAGATTTGCAAGATGTATACTAATATGATGGTCATAAACCCTAGAAATGTCATTGATAGGTCTTCTATTCATGAGATGGAGTTCATCAATATCTTGATCACAAAACTTAGTCTTTATATGCAAGGAAAGAATCTGAATACTAATGAGAGCAACACCTAACATACTGATTATGTCTTTGCCTTCAAGAGAGGACACGACTTCTCATAGAATTATATAGCTTACAATTCATGATATTTCATAAATGTGATCTTCTTCATACTTTAGAGGTTTAGCATTCCATGCAAAAATGATTGACATAGACTTCTATGATTACAGATCTCTGAGTTCAAGAAAAATTTAGATCTATGCGTAGCGTTTTGAGATATGAAAAATAAAGGATTATACGTATCTCTTTCAACCTTACCTATCCAACCTTGTTCTTCATTTTGCCTTGAGTATGGTACCATATTATAATTTTATTGAGCTACAGCAGACTCGGAACTCTCATCAAGGTAGCTCAACTCTTCAAACCTTCAACTATACTTCTCCACTAAAAACTTTGAACTTCAGATCTTGTGCTTTCATCTTTGTGAGAAGAAGCGCCTCTATGGTCATGATTCTGATTGTGTTCTTAAACTTCACCATTCCATAAGATGAGAGTGCTTGGACCTATTTAGTAAGGAGGAGACTAAAGCTTGTACAGATAACAAGGGGATTGATGTCACTGTTGTTCCCTTCGATTCGGACTTTTGATCTGACTTCACATTGAAGATAGGCTTAGACACGTGCTCAGGACTGTGATAATGTGTAGTGAGCTAGGGCAATTTTTCCTTTTACTTCTCCTTGATTATAACAATGCAGTTCTATGAAAATAGTGCAAAGTCCTTTTTACACTATAGTGAAGAATAAAAAAAAATTAATAATACCAAGATAGTTCCAATATATTAAAGTTAATGGCTCAACGGGCTCCACAACATTAAGTCCACAAAGAATATATTAATGCCCAAAGTGAATACTACAACACATAACATCCAAATCAAAATAGTCCATACTCAAAAGGAACACGACTATACTTCTAGAAACTAATTATACACAACTTTCTGGAAGCTAACTATGCAAACGAATGTAGACCAATTAACCCCAACTATTTTCTACATAACCCTGATCATTTTGTTAAAGGCGCTTTTACTCCCACAGTGGAATCCACAGGTCAAAAACACCCTGGTTTTAGTCTTGACATCACAGGAATATCTTCGTTGTTTAGTTCTTCACAAATCTTGCTTCATAGGATGACGCATGGGCCAAAAAAGAAGCCTCGCTATCCAAGTCTACTACAGGAGAGCTAATACTGCATCTTAAGACCTCGGAATTTCTACTGTAAGCCCACTTTTGCACTCAGTCTTCAGTCTTGCACAAGTCGAACTTCAGAATAGATCATTTCTTTCCTGTATGACTTTGGTTATACTTTAGGGCTTCCGAAACTATAAGTTAGCGACCGCATTGAACTTTGGAACACATCAGAGATTTGATGCCCTCCCAGATTGCGCAATTTCCTTAGTTACGAATTTTTTTTCCTTCTAACCTTTCACTTGCCTAGGAGTTAATTTATAATAGATCTGCAATTATTCTCCTTATTCATTGAGCTTCCTAGATGTCTCAACCGCAGGAGGATACAATTCGGCTTGATTCATGATTTCGGTTGTTGCAAGGGATTCTGCCTACTTCAAGATACCTTTCAGATAAACGTTTATGCGCCAACAAAGGTTCGCTTCTCCCTTTGCCTTTGTGCAAACGAAATACTAAAGAAAACCCACTACCTGAAAAAGGGATCAACTACGGTGTCACTGCCTCAGGTAGATTGATACAGACTTCAATGGTTCCATGTGTAGGGTTTCAAGCCCAACGAATCAAAGACAAACAAAACCCTGTGTTGTATCCCAAATGCCAACACAGATTTTTTGTTGTCTTTTCAACAATAATCTTCACGGTCTTCCAATGGGTATTCTTGTGCCCATAAACAAGATCAAAACCAACAAAAAAATCCACTGCTTCTAGATAGATATTATTATGCCCAAATATAGAATCATGTCTTCCAGAATTTCATTGCTTCAGAAAAGAGCTTTGCCCATAACAAAGAGATAAAATGAAAGGAAGTCAACTAGGGTGGAACCTTTCACCACCGAAATTGACAAGAGAAAGAGTGGGGTCCTAAAACCCTCAAAGCTAATGCTCAAAACACCATGAAATGATCCACACTTGATGCCTAAATGAATTCAATCATCCTTTATTTATAGACTTCCTTGAGGGATTTCATCTTATTAACTGGTTGAGTGTAGCTTACTCAAAACGCCAGCTAACCCAAAACTTGCCCAACGATGGGTATTTTGGGTTCTTATCCCCTTTATAAAGGACTATATCCCACAGGGATGAATAGGCTACTCAGTCCATTTGGCCTTAATTCATGGAGGACATTACATAATGTCTTGAATTTTCAATTGAAACTTGGTTCTTTTCACACAGGGAGCGGACCCGTAAGTGACCTAAGAATATAGATTTCAGGAGGAGACCACAAGATGTCATCTTTTTGTCCTTAGATGCCACATAGAATGCATTTAATAGCTCTTATTCCACAAGCATCAGTGCCATAGTGGCTCAGCTGTCGTAGAGGATATGTTGCCAGAGTAGTTTAGATGCCAAAGAGCCATAAGGGTTCGGATGCCACAGAGATGTAATTCAGTAGGTTGAGGATTTGATTACTATCCACATGTGTTCGCATATTACTTTGGATCCTTGATCTTTGATGCGACAGTTGAAAGTGCCAAGAATCTTGGATCACCAAGAAGTTTTTGCATAGTTACAAAGTTGATAATCTTCAAAACTTCAAACTTCAAGTCATATTTCAAAGGTTAAGTCTTGTATTTATTTTCCTCAATTAGGATCCCTTTCATCATCTTCAAATGTATGCTTTGCACAACAAAAGTTTCATTATTTTTTGGGTCTCGACTTAGATTTCTCTAGGACTTGGCTTGGTAATTACTTTCAAGAAATTCAGACTATACATATCTAATAAACCACAAAAGATAACTCTGGTACCTTTGACCTTGAAACAATTTCGGAGGGCAATAGTCTTGCACTGAGGTACAGGTCTCCGACCTCTTGAAGAAGCAGACTATTTTGGACCTTGACACAGATATGTAACTTGGAAAAATGCTCTACAACTCCTTTTCCTTAGTAAACATTTCCACTATCTTACAAAATCTCTTTTGGCATAGATTGAGAGAGAATGTTGCTACGATCTTCCTTTCTTCACCTTAGCTTCGATACCATGTTGAAATTCAAACAGATGATATAATTTCTTATCATGGTAATTACTTGTGACTAAAATACAAATTTTTTATTAGCATTTACATTGATTAGTAATGTGATTAAGCAATTACACATTAAGAAAATAGAGATCACAATGCACAAGAGACACAAAAGATTAGGCCAGAGGCCAAGGCAAAACCCACAAGTGGAAAACCCGTCAATAACCCGTCAATCCTTTCCTTATAGCTTCGTCATCAACAAGAGAAATCCAAGTCAACCTAACCAATGATCCAAGTGCCAAGTCAGCACTCCAAACCCTGCCATGCTTTGTTAATCAATATGTCATATGTATGTCCTTAAATGTCTTTGAAACTCACATCATCATTGGAGAATAGGCCTTTACTGAACTCGCATCATCATAAAGAGTGTCTCCCTGAATTTGTATCATCATAAGAAATATGTCTCTCTGAACTTGCATCATCATAAATGATGTATCTCTCTGAACTTGTATCATCATGGAGAATATGTCTTCTCTGAATTCGGACCAACATATAAGTTCATTCCCTTAGTTATCTCATATATTACAGAAGGAGCCTCAGGGAACTTGCATAGTTACAGACAGAAGATATTACAAGAAGCTCACTTTTCTTAAGGAGAATATGCCTCAGATTTCCATGCCACAAGCCCGAATTGTCTTCTTCAGAAGGACATCCAAATGGTTTCCAAATGACGAAAGATTGGTGCCAATATATACTTGCTCTTGTATGCGAAAAGATGCCTCAAATAGCAGAACCGACTTGATCGGTAGGAGAGCCGACTTGGCAACTTTGGAGGAACCAATGACACTTATAAAAATTCTAATTTTCTTCTTTTCATCGAGACACGAAGAACATGCCCTTTGACTTTTTCTTTTGACCAAAAATGAAGAACGTGCTACAAAATGACAATAATAATTTCCTTTCCTTTTTTTGTTTTTACATGAAATACATATTGATGCAAGTACAGTGACAATAATGAAGACTTCATCTAGTTACAATTTCAACAAAAGAGATAGTTGGTTCCATCATATCATTCTGATCATTGAGAAGTGTGCTCATCATACCTTGGGAAGAACCATATAGGGCATTGAGTAGATTCCTCAATTTTATGGCTCCCAACAAATTCATCAAGAGGGGCATCAAGCTCCTCTTGGCAACTAATGACATAATGATTAATTGGTGGAGGATAATCATCATGAAACATATTAAATAGGCCCTTCCAGTGAGCCATTTCTTGCCATGCAAATTCTCGTGATATTCAAATATGGAGTCACTAGGGTGAACTTGAAATGCCTTGAAAGATGCTTGCTTCACCCTACAAACATTGTCTTTGAAGCTTACTGAAGAACTAAGGCTTTGTTCTTCCAATGGAGTCACCAAATAAGGATCTATTTTGTCAGATGAAACACACATTTCAGTCCCTAGCAATGGCGCCAAAAATCTTACCACAAAATCTAGCAGGCCTTGGAGAGGGAACCCTACAAGGCAAAAGCTAGACCAAGTGCTAACAAAGGGGTAGATACCCAATGTAGCCTTAGCCAAAACCCCTTTTTCTTTATGGATTTTCACCGATGGGAGGAGTCTTGGTAACCTAAGAGATCACTTATAAAGAATATTTCCAAGTTAATGTGCAAAATGATCTCACTAGGGCTCATTCAAGAGAGATAAAATTTGAGTTCAGTGCTTCAAAGAAGCCATTCGCTCTCAATGAAAAGCCCTAGGTATGGAAGCTCAAGACCAAGGGTATTGAAGATTTGACAATTGATGGAGTAACTCAAGGTCAAGGCAAGAGGAAAAGGTTTCCTGCAATGAAAATCAGCTAAGCCAAGGCTCATGAAACCTTCAAAGAAGTCCTTACGCTGAGGGGAGAAACTAGGGTTTCCCACTTAGGGCAAACAACTAGGGCAAGAGATTTTATGGATAAAATTTGAGTGAATGCCCACCAACATGATAAGTCTTGGAAACAAGGCCTAGCTCTTGATGTTTAGGCTCTCAAACCACTAAAAAACCTCCTCCCTAGAAATTCGCACTAAGCCCTAGTTTTCTACTCTAGTTGTGTGTTTTTACATGGTTGGTCAACTATAGGGTATTCCTTCAATGGCCAGATTGCCCAAAAGTAATCTTTCAAGTGAACTTTGTGCAATTTTCCAATGCCTCGAGACTATCAAGCACGTTTTATAGGAATGTAAATCCACCATGTTGTTGGGCTTTTTCTAGGCTCAGCATTATGTGCTACTTCACAATACGGTGCATTGGAATGTTACTTTGTTTGCTGATGGTTGTTCTCTTGCCCATGGTGTCTTTTGAGGGCTTTTTCAATTGGGTGTAGGTCAAGTGGTTGTGAAAAAAATTGTTAACCTCCCCACTTGGGTTTCATTAACCCCAAGATTTGCCCCCTTGCAAATCTGGAGGGTTAAGGACTAGCACATTTCATTAGGTTG
Organism: Pinus taeda; assembly: GCA_000404065.3. Classification (NCBI taxonomy): domain Eukaryota; kingdom Viridiplantae; phylum Streptophyta; class Pinopsida; order Pinales; family Pinaceae; genus Pinus; species Pinus taeda. The sequence goes on along the minus strand of APFE031069223.1, from coordinate 36,219 downwards.
GAGGTTCAGAGACATTCAAATTTGAAATACAACTTTACTTGAGCCCAGGGTTGGTTTCAATGGAGTTCAACTACAATATTATTTCAATGATGTTATGGTTGTTCAAATACAATTTTTGCACAAATTTTCATCGTATTGGAGAGAGATGCTACCTTTAGTAGTCCCCTTATTTTCTAGGAGACATGGACCAGGGACTCACATGTTAGTTGTGATGGTACATTTGAGATCCTTGTGAGCTCACGATTCTAATGAGCTTCTTTCAGGGAACATGTGAGATGGATACTTTTAGTAGGGGTTGCCTGTCAAAGTTGGTCACATAAATCCTCACTAAAAATAGAGTCCAATGACAATGGTTTCATAGACGTGAGATATTTTTATTTTGAGTAGGCTTGATCTTGATGGCATATTCAAACTCCTCACTAAAAATGAGTCCAATGAGTATGATCTTATGGACATGCAAAAAATACTCTATTTTTAGCAGTGGTCACATAGGGGTGACACATGGCATCCTATAGTTATGACACATGATGGTCTCTGTTGATAACATGCAGCGACATCTGGGTGTAAACGTGGCAACTTGTGAGGGTGACATATGGCAAGATATGGACACAATGACACATGCATGAGCTAAAGTGAGATGGTGAGTCATCTTAGTTGGATTGGGTGTGTTAATGAGCTAATTGTGCAGAAAATTTTATAATCTACACCCTTTCCCAGTTTACAAATTTTGCAAAGGTTTTTCAAGCCCAACCCACATGTTTTGACATGTTGATATAAAATTTCCAAGTATTCATTTGGAACATAAAGAGTGCTTCTACTTTCATCTAATATAATGAACAATAAATAAGAACATAAACAATTTTGACACAATTATTTTGGTCAACTAGACCCTGGGAAAACCCCACAGTTGCGGAAAACCAATTCTGAAAGGAGGCTTTTACTTTTCTTCTTAAAGGAATTTATTACAGCTGAGAAAGGTTAAGTTATCTACCTTGATTTGTTTGTTGTAGGCACAATGAGCATACAAGAAGAATCGAGCCACCACACAATCCTTTACACAGACAGATACTTGCTCAAACTCTATGCTTGTTCTTTGTGATAGTACCATGAATTCAAGGCCTGAAGACAACAGAACTTATCGTTGAGACTCGAGCCTTAAACACTAACAAGAATACTCTGAATTGTGCGTTGAAGTAACCTCCACAATTCGTTGACAGTGACAAGTTTTGGGTCTGCTCTCACCCAAAATTCTCCGCCTCCATTCTGGGTCTGCCTCACCCGAAATTCTCCGCCTCAGTTCTGGGTCTACTCACCCGAAATTTTCGGCCTCAGTTATAGTGACTGAGCTCAGCCACAAGGCTAGGCCTAGAAGAGGCTAAACCCAACGAAAATTTGGTTGCAAACTTGGACTGAATCCTACAACAAGCTCGACTCAAACAACTGGAGCATTAACCTGGAAACTCATGCCCATGTTCTCTGTTGTAAATTCAAACTAGTAGCCTCTCCAAGAATTCGAACTCTCCTTCCTTAACTCAACAATTTCTCCTACCTTCGTTCAACTCTCTTCTCCTCTCAATCTTCTCAGGAGAATAATGAGCCTCTTTCTCCTTTTTCCTCCCTGTTGTTGCACAAACTAGCAAGCCTAGTTAGTAGGTTGAAGCTAGAGGGCACAACAACAATTTGGGACAAAGGCCCGCTGTCACCACAGCCTATGTCCCCTTCTCAGATTTTCACCAACAGGAGGAGTCCCAATTATCCTCACCTTTGATTAGTGTGTCTATATTAGGGTTCAAAGTGAGGCAAGGATGTCTCATTCAATGGAAAGTTCCAATTGAGATGTGAGCTTTGGGAGAAGCTAAGATGCCTTTCCACAAAAAAAACCTTGAGCGACACTATACTAGGCCTAGGGTTGAGGTATTTTACGGGATAAGAGCTCATCTAAGCTCAATACAGTTAAGAGAAAAGGTTTAGAATGATATGCTACTAAATTGCAAACCTTCAAGGAATCCCCAAGTCAAAAGCAGCATCAAGGGTCCCACTTGGTACAATAGCTAGGGCATCAAATAAAATGAAATTCAAAAGTTGAATCTGTCAAAAGAAAAAATCGCAGGGAAAGCCACAAATTGGTTGGGGCTTCAAACTATCTTGCATGGAAGAAAATGACAGAATTGAATCTCATTGAAAATGAGGTTATGGAACATGTCAAAGGTTCTATCACTAAACCAAGAAAGGAAGATGCTCAAGCTCTTGCCAAGTATATGAAAGGGGAAGTCAGGGCTCAAAGGGTTATCATAGAATCCATCAAGGATCCCCTCATCCCATATGTATCTAAACTCAAAACTTCAAAAAAAATCTATGACAAAATGGTAGAGTTGTATTTCGTAAGCATTGTTGGAGAAGTCATCTCATTAAGGCAAGAACACTACAAGCTGAAGATGGAATAGCCTCATACTTTATGAGGATATCTAAGATCCGGGATCAACTACAAGATTTGGGAGAAGTCATGTCTGATGGAAAAATGACTAAAGTTGTGTTAAATGCACTACCAGAGGAGTGGGGTAACTTTACTTCAAGTATTTATGGGAAGAAAGAAGCTACTCCATTCTAGGATCTATGGTCACTGTGCAAGATTGAAGAATCTAGACTAAAGGCCAAATCTGATGTGGGAGCAGGTGAGCAAAATCAAGCATACGCTACTATGACAAGAAGAAAGGGAAATTTTGGAAAGTTTGGTCCTCAGAAAAAGAAGAAGAACTTGGTTAAAAGACAATGCTATGGGTATCAAGAATATGGGAAATATAAGAGAGATTGTCCTAAGCTCAAGAAGGACAATAACAAAAAAGGAAGAGAAGAAGCCCACATCATCGAGGAAGTGGAGGAAGTTGAAAAGAAGAAATCCAAGGAGGAAGTAATAGATCTCCACTATTGAGAGAGTCTTCCTCACATAAGTTCTTTTCAAGTTCCTAAGTCTTCTAAGATATGACTATCATGATTCACTAAGTAAAATAATGGGATTCATCAAGGCATCATAGAAGCATTGAAAGCAAGAGCTTGGGACATCATCATAGAGAAGCATGAAAGAAGGTTAGAATCTATGGAAGTCAAGGATATAGCTCTTGGGAATCTCATTGAAAACACAAGTGGCAAGGTAATCTTATACAAGTTTCATCATACATCTGCCAAATGGAAACATCTGTTGATGGGGATACTTTAGATCCTCAAGATTTTCTAATGGAATCTTCATTGAAAGGTTCATCGATCATGAGGGGAAGCAACTGTTTCATCAAGAATTTCAAACTTGTGGAATTCATGGGATGATGGTATGATAACATAAAAGTAAAGCAGATCAAGGGATTGAAGCTCTTTCAATCAAGGAAGTTGTTGCAGGAAGTCTGGATGACCCAAAGGAAAATGAGGTACGTATGTTTACGGTCTATATTGAAAAGTTGTGTCATATGGTTGCATGTAATGGACCAATGCTCTATCTTAAGAGCGTGATCAAAAGAAAGGATATCCTCCCTCAAAGGAATGCAAGAATCCATGGGTCACGCATTCACTAGATGAAATCAACATAATATGTCCTCATATGAAGTATGAGGTGGTTGACTCAATGTTGCACGAAGCAGGGACGTTTTTTGGAAGCGGGGATGCGGAAGCGTCATTTTCCAAAAATCTAGGAAGCAAAGCGTCTGTTATATTTATATATATATATTTGCATTTATACTCAAAACAAACATCCCAAATACCAAATTAGTTGTAGAAGACATGAAAACATGCATATTTTGCATAAATCAAGATAGATATAACATCCATTGTACATTAATGATTAATTATTCGAGCATCAACCATTTAGATGCATCAACCATCTAGAATCTAGATTCTTCTCCTCTTGTCTAGCCTTTGCCTCTACCTCGATTGTCTAGGGATATTAGTCAACATTGCCCAATTTTGATCAAATTACCTAATTCAAGACTTAAAATATGGTAGAAAAAGCTTAACATGCTTGATCGATGATTTTGACTTGATTGAAAGGTAATTTTTTGCTAAGGGCATGCCGCGTGACAAAGGAGTTCAACAATTAACACCACCAACACTAGGGTACATATAGGGCTTGGTGCTCTTGATTAAATGCTAATCGCATACCTTCATACTTGATATAATCTAATGAAATGCCACAATCCCATTGATCCTGAATTCCTGAAAACTATTAAGTCTGTTGAATTTTGAATAGGATATGAAATTCTATTTTCTCCATATGAAGTCCAATGAGCCTGGAACCACTCTCAAACATCCTGAGTCATTTCATGGTAATGTTAAAAGTTTAAGTAAAAGGATGAAAATGAAAAATAAATGAGAATGTCACTTTTACTTTAAGAATTTCACATTACCATGAGGGAGCATCTGCTATATTTATATTTTTTTATATTTTTTTTGCCTTCATTCCTCACCCTAACCCAAGGTGGACCCACCCCCAACAAGCAAACTCACCAAAAAATAAAATGAATAAATAAAAAATCGATTTTTTTAGGCCGCGCGGCGCTTTTTCTGGAAGTGTGTACGGAACCATACTAGAACCGTACGATTCGCCCTCCGAAGCGTCGTACGAAGCGCGCTCCGGAGGAAAGCTTCGGAAATTTCCAGGAAGCATCCAAAAACAAGCGGAAGCGCACTTCCGGGGAGGCTTTCTGTACGAATCCGCACAGGACGCGCTTCAAGCCTTAGAACCGGGGGGTCGGGGGACGCTTCCTGCAACATTGGGTTGACTACAATTGAGGAACTATAATTGGAAGCTCCTAGGAATGAAATGTGTGAAGAAAGGAAGGAAGAGATCGTGGAATATGCAATCATGGTAAAGGCAATCAACATCCGAAAGACCATCAAAATTTGACTAGGATATCTCCATAGAAGATATGAAGACTCTGATAAAGTCTAAAAAAGAAAGAGACCCTTGAAAATATATATATATTTGGGATATGTGTTGATATGTATGCAGGATGTTGATGCAAACTAGTGTGAAAACTCCTACACTCTGAAGGAACCCCTATTGTAGCAAATCTAAATCTACTTCACCTACTTGATTTTTAAATTACATTCATCAAGTTATTCTTCTGAATATTGAAGCAAATTACTTTTGCAGCCTACACTAATTAAATATTTAATCTCATGAAACAAAAAATTGAGCAAAGAACAAGATACATAGGACACACTTATTTTTGGACACAATAGTCCCCAGAAAAACCCAATGCGGGAAGACCGATGCAGCGATTCTGAGGGTTTATTATTATGCAGGAGAAATATCTGAATACAAATCTAGGATGCTCATCTAGCAATCCTTTACAAAGAAAATATTGGTGGAAAATCTTACTGATTTTTACCTCATTTCACCCGACAGAATTCCGGTTGATCTGGCACAAAACTGGCTAACCCAAGCTATTTTTGTGATGGCCCTGCATAGGCACTACGTCAGCCCTACGTCAGCTTCTTTGCCCTCTGCGTCATCTCTCCCAGATGTTTTGGCAATTCCCGACAATTCCAACTATTCCGGCAGTTTTGGATTATGCATGACAGGCAGGCTGGCAGCGTTTTAGCTCTACATTGGCCCTTCTGGCTCTGCGTCAAGATTGCATGGGCCCACACTAGCCCAGCATCAGCTCTCCCGACTACTACGCTACCTCTCTGTCAGTGTTCTCCGAAAAGTCCTTTTCCAAGATTCTCATTGCCCCTCTGCTACTGAATGATCACTTAGTTTGAATTTCTCAGCTTCCTAGCCCCAGAAATCGAACTCCAGATCAATTCTCTCTCTCTCTTTGTGTTTCCAAATGAACCTCAAGCCTCCATTTTTATACTTTCCCTGTTGAGTCTTCAAAGGCCGAGATTAAGTCTCTAATCAATGACTAAGATTAAAACATGACTTGATTTGCCTTCTACATCATTCTCACCCATATTTTGATTAATACCCATTAATATTTTAATTTCCCTAAGTTTAAACTTAGGAACTCCATTAAAAATATTAATTATTTTAATAAAATACGATCCGAGTAGAATTTCGCCAAACGATTTCTAGGTTCTTTAGAACGCATGTGCCTTAGCCTCTCCATCAATCTTCAAGGATAGAGTGCTTCCGATGCTACCAAAAACTAACACTACTTCTTAGCGAGGAAAGTGCTCTAGCAACAATGTCCACCTGCATGCTGCTCTGTTTCTGAAGCACTTCCTTTATGCACTGTTGCTGCCACCAACACTGTGCTACTGTTGCTACTGTACTGTTGCCAATGACACTGCCACTGCCACTGCTACATCTATACTACAGCTCCCTCTCAAACACTACATCTGCTATGTTGCTAGCATTGCCACTACTAACAATGCATCCATACTGCAACTCAGTTGTTGAGGGAAGCAACTGAAAAACATTCAAACTTAGTTGAACTTAACTGTGTTCAACATAATATAATGAATGTTGGAATCCGACTGTTGTTGATTCTGACCCTCTAAATCTTCTGCACTGCTGCTGACTCCTACACTGTGCTAACTGCACTGCTGCCATCCTTGCTCTGCTTTAATCAATCTCTGGCCCCCAGCTACTGCATCTGTCCTCCAAACACTCCACTGCACCATCTGACACTAAGTCCATCTCACTATTGCTAAATCTTGGGCTCTCATAGCAAAGGAATTGATCCAAGAGGTGGACTCCTCAAGGATCCTGCCTATATGTAGTTTTCCCGACTACAACTCAATATCGCCCCATCTCCCTCCTGGAAATATGTGGGCACTCATGGCAAACTCATCCTCGTCAATCTTTGTTGAAGAAGCCTTAGGATCATGTTTCTCATCCTTGTCCTTTTTCTTCAAAGGACACTGGGATGCACAGAGGCCCAACTCACCACAGCTGAAACATTTCACCTTCAAAATGTCCTTCTTTCGCTTCAGCTTCTGTTGTCCCTTCAATGCCAGAGTTGCGTTCTCCTCCTCCTCTTTCGTGTTTGTGCCACTCCCACTGTTGCCACTAAGGTTGACCTCCACCAAGTCCCTCCTTAACTCCTCCTATTGAAGAGCCACCCACATCTCCTCCCATGAAGGTAGTTTTTCTCTACCCAATATGCTTTGGACGAAAACTTGCCATTCATCTGAGACTCCATTCAAGGCTATCCTCACCATCGCGGTTGGCTGAAGAGTGGACCCCACTGCAGCAAGCTGGTCTCTAGTGTCCTGAAGACGCTGAAGATAGAGGTTCAATCCTTCTCCCTGCTGCATCAAAGTCCGCTGCAACTTCTACTCCAAATACATCTTTCACTATTTGGAAGAGCCTTCATACAAAGAAGACAAGGCTTCCCACATCTCTCAGGTTGTATCCTTGACCTACAAGTGTGAGACCACATGATCTCGAACTCCATCGAGAATGAGCCCCTTTGCCTTCCCCTACTCGGCTTTGTACTTCTTTTGATCGTTGTCAACAAGAACAGCTACAACACTATTGACGTAGGTCTCGAGATCATGTTCCTCCAGAACAGCTAAGATTTTGGTCTTCCATATGACATAGTTGGAGGCTCCATCCAACCTACCCTGATCTCTGATCCCATGCGATGCCATCTCACCCAATTGTCGAACTGACTCCTCTAGTCACTGCTTAGCATTGCTCAGTTGCTCAGCAAGTGAGAAATTCGAACTTTCTGGCGGAAAGTTCTTTGAGGAGAAAATTCCCCTTCTATGTGTCTTGGTTCTTTTCCAGCGGATTTCTGCCTCAGCAAAAACTGCGCCCTTCAAGCACTGCGCTAAGGCTCTGCGTCACTCCCTCTACCTCTACGAACTTACAAACTAGAAATCTTACCTCTTTGTCGTCTCACTCAGAGAGAGATTTCCTCGAATCTGCTTCCTGATAAGGACTACGCAATACCTTCAAGGAGATTCGAATTGCTGCCAAGTGTAGCTTTTGGCCTCACTTCTCAACACTGGATCTTCTCTTCCTGTTTCAAAATCAACCCTCTGATACCATGTGAAAATTCCTACACTCTGAAGGAACCCCTACTGCAGCAAATCTGAATCTACTTCATCTACTTGATTTTTAAATTACATTCATCAAGTTATTCTTCTGAATACTGAAGCAAATTACTTTTGCAGCCTACACTAATTAAATATTTGATCTCATGAAATAGAAAATTGAGCAAAGAACAAGATACATAGGACACACTTATTTTTGGACACAATAGTCCCCGGAAAAACCCAATGCAAGAAAATCAATGCAGCAGTTCTGAGGATTTATTATTATGCAGGAGAAATATCTAAATACAAATCTAGGATGCTCATCTAGCAATCCTTTATAGAGAAAATACTGGCGGAAAATCTACGTGAGTTTTACCTCACTTCACCCAACAGAATTTTGGTTGATCCAGCACAAGACTGGCTAACCCTGGCTATTTCTGCACTGGCCCTGTGTAGGCCCTATGTCAGCTTCTCTACCCTCTGCGTCAGCTCTCCCAACTATTTCGGCAAGTCCCGGCAGTTCCGACTATTCCGACAATTCTAGATTCTGCATGACAGACAGCTTTTTAACTCTGCTCTAGCCCTTCTGGCTTTGCGTCAGGACTTCGTGGGCCCAGACTGGGCCAACGTCAGCGCTCACAGCTACTGCGATGCCTCTCTGCAAGCTCTCTCTGCCTCTTTGTCAATATTCTCCGGAAAGTCCTCCTCTCGGATTCTCACTGCCCCTCTGTTGCTGAATGATTACTTAGTTTGGCTTTCTCAGCTTCCTAGCCCCATAAATCGAACTCCAGATCAATTTTGTGTGTGTGTGTGTGTTTCCAAATGAACCCCAAGCCTCCATTTTATACTTTTCTTGTTGAGTCTTCAACGGTCAAGATTAAGTCTCTAATCAACGGCTAAGATTAAAGCATGACTTGATCCGCCTTCTAGATCATTCTCACCCATATTTTGATTAATACCCATTATTATTTTAATTTCCTTAAGTTTAGACTTAGGAACCCCATTAAAAATATTAATTATTTTAATAAAATACAATCCGGGTGGAATTTCACCAAACGGTTTCTAGGTTACTTAGAACTCATGTGCCTTAGCCTCTCCACCAATTTTCAAGGCTAGAGCACTTCCGATGCTACCAAAAACTAACAACTAGAAGATGTCATGATAAAAGACCATCACAAAGGTAATGTTGATTTTAATGTTCATTCCTTTATTTTTACAAATATCTAGATGGGTTTATTCAGGGCTGCCAAGGGAAGATCTATGGGTGTCTTCCACCACCAATGCACATGGAGCAGGATGAAAGATCCTTAAGTAAACATGGCGTGACGAAAGAAGCATGGCATGAAGGAAGGCCAAATATGGACTGATGGATCACTTTCCGATGATGACATGGCTAACCCGTCGATGAAAGTGATGGATGGTCGGAGCCCTATGTAGAAGTCTCAAACATGAAGACTCCTATATAATGAAAAGAAATTCATGACATTATGAAGAGGAGTTCTTCAAGCAATTGGTTATCCCACCATCTCCACCCGAGGAGTTGTTGTAGGTCCCTAATTAAGAGGGAGCCTGGAAACAAGTTTCTTACTTGGAAGAAACTTGGAAATTCCTAAGCCAAGAGGGAGCTTAGTTACATTCCTTCTGTAGGAATGAGTACATCATTTTATTGAAATAGATATGTCCTTCATAATTAAGAGGGAGAGATAGAACATCATTCGTGTCTTCACTTGGGAAGACAAAATGGAGGATTGGGTAAACATTTGGCATCCGATCCTCTTTGAGGATGTATTAGGGCATCTAAGATAAGAGTAGTCATTGAGGACCGATATTCTTTGAGGACTGGGAATCCAAGATAAGAATAGCCCTGGTGGAACACACCCTGAGAACCTGGGTGGGGTGTGTTTAGAGAGAGACAATGATGAGGATGTCTATACATCATTGGTCTCGCCAACATTGTGCTCTGATCTTGTGGAGAGATAGAGTTGTTAGTCAAGGCCTTGCTATGTGACAATGTTGGTTGATATGATGCTATACAGATGGGTTACCAATCTGACTCTTATGAGAATTCTTCATATTGAGAATGACCAAGTACCATTATGAATACCTCCCTAGTTAAGAGGAAGTGTTGAAAAATGTAACTACGTTCGGTCTTCATAATGACATGTGTTATTGTGATTTTATGTAATTGATGCAAAGAAGAAAAATAAAATTATTATTGTAATGCTTGCCTCATTGATTTCATGAGCAAGGAATTTTTAGTATGACTCCCATTGTGAGTCCTTAGGATTGGTCATAAAGTTAAAATGAGTCAATGTCATGTATGAAGGACCCTTCTTGGGTATGTCACATTTTGTATGAGTCATTAAATCAGTATGTAAGTCGTCCAAGACCAAGCACAAAACAACTCCTTCAAGTCGGCTACAAAATGGAGTAAATAACCTACTCAAAGAAACATGTCATCTCAGCGCTCTCATGTTGGCTAATTTACAGAGGCAAACTACTATTTATGGGCAACTTGGGTTTCATCTTTGACACAAAATTCCAAAGTAGATTTCGGTGATCATACAATCTGAAGAAAAAGGTCAGAAGTATAGCGAGGAAGGCTTACTATCAAGCAAAGGAGAAAGAGTATAATCTGAGTTATTTTCTGGTATGTTTTTGGGTTTATATCCTCTACACGTATGAGGTAGCAAAGGATCTGTTGCAGCAGCAGGAGCCGAGAAGAACAACAGTCCTTAGGAAGGAGCAGAAGGTTGGTGTTGAAAGAAAGTTCAAGTCATAAGGGAAGGTCAAGTCAAGCTAGTAGGAGACTCCATCCCAAGCAAAGGGAAGGCATAAGAAAAAGGTCTTATGTGCAAGTTAGAATTAGGATTGCAAATCTAATTCAAGGAGGCCAAAAGTTGAAGCAGAAGGAGGTCGAATTGAAAGAGGAGCCGAGACAAAGGAAGGATTAGAAGGTTGACTATCATCAAGGGAACTTGCGTCTTGGTCTTGGAGAGGCAAATAGGTCAAGGGTCTTGGTCTTGGTATTCATCAATTGGAATCTTTATAAGAAGAAGATTTTGTTTGGGTTTTCCTCTCAGAGAGTGAGAGGTTTTGGCCCTCGATGATAGCCTATAGTTCGTGTCTCTTGTCTCTTTATGGTTTATGCATTGGTATTTGTTTGATGAAGAAGAACACTAATAACCTAAGTAAAAGAAGATCCTAATCTAAAGAAGTAAAAAGCACTCACAAGCAGTTACTAATAGAAGAGAAATCACTTAATTGCTATGCCCTAGATTTCTCAACAACCCTCCTGTGTCTCTCTAGATGAGACAAAACCCCAGCTAGGCCCTAGATCAGCTGCCAAGTGTTGGGTGCAAATGTGTGGTCGGTTGAGCAACATGGTCCAAGTGCATCATCATCTTTGTATGGTTGGGACAGGAACAAGCAATGTGTGTTGCTGAAGAAGGCCATGGTATAAAAATGGATGCTTTGCATGTTGAAATATGTAACTAGGTTCGGTCTTCATAATGATTCAAGTACTCTTGATATTGTATATTTGATGTAAAAGAAAAAGAAGAAAGCAAATATTATTATTATGATTTTTATAAGCATGGATTTCATGCTCAAGTCAAGTGGTTTTTCTAGGTCATGCCTGTTCTTCATGTTTCTAGGGTTTGTCAAGTCAAAAGAATTAATGTCATGACTCGTGAGTCAAAGAAGTCATTATCATATTTGTAAGACCATATTGGGCAACTTGTAACAAGAAAAAAAATGTATTTTTATGTCTAAAGTGTCAAAGTAACTCTCTAAGACCAAGTCGGCCTGTCCAGGAGAAGTCGGCCTAGTGAGGAGTAATTCGACCCCGCCAGAAGCATATAAATAGAAGGACTTCGACCTCATTTGAGAGACGCACAAATAAGTTCGATCTGAAGAAGAAGGGAGAGCGAAATCAAGAAACTAGGCAAGGAAAAAAGAAGCAAACCCTAGCAAAGAAGAAGAAGACAATTTTTTGGTTATTTTTGTTCACACGTGCGAGGAAATTAGGGTTACTATTTTGCTACATGAAGCTAAAATTTGCAGGTCCGAAGTTCTGATGAAGTTGCAGGTCCGAACCTCTGAAATTGCAGGAGCAAGAGCTGATCTAGGGCTGATTTGAAAGATGTTGACCTTCGTTGACTTTGGGAGGATTTTACTTATTGCAAGGACTTTGTTGGAAGGTTGACTTGGTGCTTAGAGGATGTCTTGGTCAAATGTCTTGAGTCTTGGAATTCTCATTTGAATTGCGTCCATAAGAAGAGAAGAGATTCATTTGTGTTTTCTTCTCTATGAGAGGTTTTGGCCCTGGATTGTAGCCTACATCTGGTGTCCATTTGTCTTTGATGATCTTCATGATTTTGGTAGTTGTTTGATGATAAAGAACATAATAATAACAAGCAGAAGAAGAATCTAATCAAAGAAGTAAAAGAACATCACAAGCAACTATCAAGTTAAGAGAAATCACCTTAATTAGCTGCCATATTGATTTCTCAACACTGCAATAGTGGAGGCCCACGGCTCTCAACGCTCACCCTACAAATGCCATTATGACCCTCTAGAGGGCTTGCACCTCGTATAGGGAGACCAAGTCCAAGATGAAGACCCACCTACAATCCTGTATAAGATCCAATGCGTCTCCTCACCTTCCAGTACAACAATCCGTTAGTGCAATTGAGTAAATACGCATGCTAATCAAGGGAAAAAGCGGATAATTCATAGTGGCATGCCCTTCCAAATGGGGCTCTAGAATGTACAAGTGTTCCCTTGCTCGATAAGAGAGGTTAATAAAGGACCCTATTAGGTGATTTCAACCTCTAAGGGAGTGACGGGTCCATGGTACATCCATGTAATGGTAGGTGTCGTGTCAAATAATGATGGAACAGAGTGGGGGCAAGAGGGAAGGCTCCAAGCCACATGCCATGGTACAACGGTAGCTATGATGAAGGAAGCCCATACATTGGCTGTATGGATTAGGAGGGAGAAATCGTGGTACATGAGTTACCCCGTCTTTTGTTTTTCCACCCTTCTTCATATGTCTTTTTCCTTTTATTGATCTTTCTTCCTTTTACTGTTGGAGGCTCCAGGGGATGAGAACATGATGTGTATGATGTAGCAGTTATTACCCCCTTAAGGTTGGCAGTTCATCGCCCACCAAGGGTTGGGACAATCATGAGTTTCTTAATGATGCAGGGGGCACTCATAGGGGACCTAGGAACCAAGGTCATGGCCATAGTGATAGGCGGCAGAGATCATGTTTGGCTTTTGCCCACACGCTAAATTATTATGTCTCAACCATCTTTTGCATTTAGTGGTACATTTCCTATTGAAAGTGGCTAAAGTATGCTTTTAACTTTCTTTTTAGCTTCATCAACCTCTGGGACATCATTCTAGGTCCGATCTAAAGTGTGGACAAGGGGAGGGGGAGGCTAACACCTTGTGAACTCAATGGACAAATGTGGACCCAGATGGGGAAAATGTGAAAAGGGCTTGTAATGAGTAGAGGGGAGTCAGATATATGGTATCAGGAAGCGAGATCACGCAACCAAAATTAGGGTTTCCCATGTAGTGCCACTCTGAAAGCTAGTAGCCAATAGAGGAGATCACACAGGACTATGGTACAAGATTAACACCCAAGTTGAGGTGAGGAAACAAGAGTACATTCCAAGCCCATTCTTTCCACTGAATCCCCCCACTAATCCATGTCCAAATGTGCCCAAGAAAAGCAAGCATAAACACCCAATTACATAATGAAAATTCATACCTTCGGAGTTGGAAGGCACATTCAAACATATGATCATAACAGATGAGCAAGGGTACACAATGGTTGGCTTAGGTGGCGGAGAATGGTGGCACATCAAGCTATCAAGTGGCTGCAAGGGGCTGCTAGCTACTGGCTGAAGACAAACCTAGGAGAAAAATTCTCCTATAGGGGTCACCCACTAGTAGTGGGTAACACTCCCTTTTGTCTTCTCCATAAGCTGGGAACTCTATCCCTAAGATCTAATGATTGAAATTTAATCTCAAACCATTTAGATCAAGAGTGGAGATTGGTCCCCTACTTGACCCCTCCTCATGTGGTCCCCCTTTCTATTAATTAGACTCCTAGTAATTTTAATGTTTTAATACCATGGTCATTTTTTTCTCATTTTAAAAACATAAGTCACTTTAATAATCTAAAGTGTACTTTAGTACTTTACACATAAAGTCACTTTTAAAACATGTGATTTTAGTAACTTAAAGTACATAGTACTTATCCTCATAAAAAGTACTTTAGCCCCCTTAATATTTATAAACTCATAATATCACTTAGACAAAAGGTGGTTTATGTGTCTCCCTATGCCAAAAGGAGAAATGCCTAGAAAACACCTCCTTGGTACCATTTTCAACAAATTGGATCGCTTGAGTGAATCAAATGCACACTATTGGGATGCATGCATTGGCCTAGAAGTGTCTTGTCATCTTCTTGAGTTAACTAAGTCACATGCATGCATAGAATCGTCCATGAGGTTTTTGCTTGAGCTAACTAAATGCATGTATTCTTTTTTCTCCACTTCACATTAGTTTAACTCTCTCTTTTAGATGTTTGTGGCTTGGGCAAGTACTTTTGCCTAAGCCTAAGTGTCTAAGCATTGGGAAGTCACCTAATTGACCCTTAACCTAAGTTGCACAATACGAGGAAACGGGTACGAGTACGAAACGTGACCCCCAAAATTTTGGAAACGGGAAAACGCAATATATATATATATATATATATATATATCTCTTAGGACATTTAAGAAATAGGTGCAATCGTAAAGCAAACATGATACCTTATGATTAAATTGTGCAATGTCAACGCATAAACTATAAGTCTCTAAATTTACATCACATTTACTCATGAATGATCACATAATGAAAATAGCAATATCCAAAATCAGCCACAAAAAAATTCTAATTTCTTGTCTCGTGCTTGATTGGAAGTCTCCACCTGCATAGTCAAACGGCCTTAGTGCTCTTGATTAAATACAAGTTCCATACCCTAGTACCCTAGGTGCTCTTGATTATTAAGAGTCTCCCCTGCATAGAGGGCTTCGTTCTCTTGATTAAATACAAGTTCCATAACCTAGTACATGACAAAATCCAATGGGAACATTGCAATCCCTCCAATCCTGAAATCCTGAAAAAAATGATAAGTTTGTTGGTTTTTGAGTGAGATCTAAAATTCTACTTTCTCCATATGAACTCCAATGAGGGCGAAACCACTCTCAAACATCCTGAGTCATTTCATGGTAATGTTAAAAATTTAAGTAAAATGATGAAAATGAAAGATAAAAGAATTTAACATTACCATGAACTGCATATCAACACGAGGACCATAGGTTTGAACGTTAGGCTGCCCCACTCAAAAAAAATTGTTTCCAGTCTTCAATAGCTCCCTCTATCACTCTCGAATTGGCAGCGAGCAAAATTAAAAATATAGAAATCAAAAATAAAAAAATAAAAAAACTAAAAAAAAAGTCACTTTATCGCTGAAACATGGTTGTATGACCTAGAAACGTGTTTCAAGCCGTACTGGGCCATGTTTCCCCCACATGAAATGTGATAGTATGGCTTGAAACGCGTTTCGAGGCCATACCAAACACGTTTCCGTATCGTTTGTACCTAGAAACAAGCTTAGGCCCAACGTTTCCTGCAACATAGCCCTTAACCTTAGCAATCACTAAAGTAATATAAGATAAAGTGAGTTAACCTATTGAAATGCACAGGTTATTTGCATTAGTGAATTAGATGAATCTCAACCGTTGATTTCAAGTGATGTTGAGATCTAATCTCGACCATCAATCTCTTTGGAGATTAGGGTTGTGGATTAGGTCAATAACTCAGAGTTATAAAAGGAAGGTTAGGCTAAGGGGGAAGATACATCTTGAGTACAAGGCACAACAAGAGTGAGATCTCAGTAATTAGGTGGAGAAGAACTTCCATTCAAGTGTGTAGGGTTCGAGGAAGATTGCAAGGGGCAACAAGGGAGAGAGATCCAGATCAACCAACAAGATTGAAAGACAAATTTGTAGAGGGGTTTGATCAGCTAGGATAAGTCCAAGTTTCTTGTTGTATTTGTATTTTCCTCAGTGGCCATTATCCCAAGAAAGGAGCCCTTGTAGGTTTTGAAGTTATTTGAATGAAGAAATAATTTGAAGGGAAGAAAATCTCTATGTCCATGTGTACCAAATTGGTGTGATTAATTTGCTTCCAATGTTATATTTGCTTTATGTGTTAAGACCCTAGTTGTCTCTTTTATTCAGTAGATCTGCACAGAGCATAATAATTAAATATTACAAGAAGGAATCTACTAAGTAGTAATTGGCCAAGTTGTTGGTGTCATGGAAATTTAAGTTTGAGTGTTCTGAACATCTTGATAACATCCTGATTTTATCTGGAAATCATGATTTTTTGGCCTTGCCAATCTTTGCCGATTTTTACCGATATTTTGATGATACCTTGATTTTGCCAATGTTTGCCAATTTTTACGGATATTTTCCTGATTTTTACGATTTTTTGGTTTTCCGGACCCTTGCCGATTTTATCCCAATGTCGATATTCGCAACATTGGTTTGACCTTAGTTGGACCAAATCATTCCATCTTCACCCATGCGCATGGCCTTAGCCTTCCTTCACTTCTCCCCTAGATTCCCTCCACCTCACTCCAGTCCTTTTCACTTTAACACTAATGTATTTCCACTTCACTCACTTATCTCCTTTTCACTTTAACACTAATGTATTTCCACTTCGCGCACTTATCTCCTTAATTGAGTAAAGTGCCATTCCTTTCTCGCTTTACTCCACCAAACCCCCACGCCACCCATCCATTTGGTTGCTTTCTCTAGTTTGTTGCTACTTGACTAGGATAAACTCTCTATTGAGCTAATGTGCATTGATACTCCAAGATATTTCTCCTTGTATCGACTCAACCACTCCCCAATTTTAACTTGTGCTGGACACTTTTCTCTAGGGTTACAAGATTCACACTCACTTGGAGTAAGAACAGTTGCAGTTGGATGGCCAATTCACTCATCAATGCACATAGGCTAATCTTGCATGAGAAGTTCTACCTCCCTCTTTCCCAATGTGCATAGGGTGAAGAGATCATTAAATACAGGTGTTGGCTATTGGCTCCCCAGGTATCTTCTTCAGCAGCAGCAGATCATTCTCTTTCTCACTCAATTCCTCTCCTCTCTATTCTATCTTCTACTTTAGGAACATCATTGTATCGGTTTTGTAACTAACTTCTTGGCGTAGGCAGCCTCCTGGTTTTTGAGGAATAAAATAAAGCTAAGTTTTGCTCTTATCCGTCTCTCTAAGTTTGTCAGCATTTTAATAGTTTATTGTGCAATATTTTAGAAGTTATTAAGCCTTTTTCTTGGTAATAAGACTGCCATTTGAATCACTTTCTTTCCTATATTTTCTTTCACTATTTGAAGCTAACACTGAAGACAATTCCACCAATTTAGTCATAAATTATTTTGTAACCTCTTTCAAAGGAAATTATTGTGTGCTTGTTTGTGTTTTTTGTTTTGCATATCTACAGGGAAAACATTGCATGCAAGGCTAGGGGGACCCCCCAGTGGTTTGCAAGCACCAGCCCAAATGGAGAGAAGAGTTTGTTGTGGTGCTATAGGGCAAATTCTTGTAGATGTTGCACTGAGATTTTCTATCATAGATCTACCAAGCTTTTCACCTTCCAAAGGGGTAAAAATTTCTATGCTAACAAGTTCAAATCCCACTTTGTAACATGTTACTCTGTTGAGAAGATTGTTGACGAACTATTTATGCACTATTCATGAGGAGTTGACCTAGCCTTGCACCCTAGAGAATCTAGAGTTTACCCTAGGTACCATCCTCAGAATGAATGGAGCTACCTGAGAGATTTCCCCCAAAATATGTTTGCTGGGAACAAAAAAGTTCCTTACTATGGCTTTGGCATTGCTTGCAGATCTCAATGTTATTGTGCTGTGGAAATCAGGTACATGTTTTTAATTAAAAGTTTAATCTTTGTCTACTTTCAGCACATTGTAGAAAGATGAGAGACACCATCAGTTTTTGGCTAAGGGAGCTCTTTTCATCAAAGTTGCCCAATCTTTGGATACATAGAATATTTTGCTTTTATCTGTGCTCTAGTTGCAATCAGGAAGAGGTTATGAAGTTCACTGTATACACCCTTCTGCATTTTGCTTTTTTTTGTTGTAAATAATTTTCTGTAAATATAAGACATTTTTCAATAATAGAAAAAAGGGGCAGAAGAGGTATGTCTCTTAATAGCTTTTACCTCTCGTGCAAGCTCCATGGCTTGCAAAAAATGGTGATGATCTGGCTTTATTCTTGAAGAACCCAAGTACACAGCTCCCCTTCCAAGGTTGTGAACAAGTTGATAGCATTTATGTATCTCTATGCAAACCTGAAAAAAATTAAAATAAGTCAAATTTTTAAGGAAACCAAGGTTCAAACTCAACTAAAACTTTTGAATCAATTCAATATGGCTGACTCATCTGCTAAATTTATAATTTCAAAAAGAACAAAAAAATCATCAGTGCATGAACTTTACAAGTAATTAACATTCTCAACTTCAAAATCAGCAGTTCAATAATAATGCCAAATCATATCTACTCAATATAGGTGAACTTACAGTTTTCAACAGCACAAGAATAACAAAGAATACTAACAAATGCCAAGCTAAGTCCCCTGACACAGGAACACAAGACACGTAGGACACGGGGATACGAGAGTCTGACATGGGACACGAAGACCCCTCGGAACAGGACACGTTATATACTTTATATATATATATACACATCATATTATGATATTACACAAATACATGTACATTGTAAGTTTGTAACATTATGCATTCAATCATGATTCATCAATGATACAAGTTTACAACTAGAAATTAACCATAAACTGCAGCTTTCTCATTAAGTCATCAAAATCAAAATGTATTACATAGGTACCAAGTCCTAAGGAACCCTAACTAGGAATGCCAATGGAATATAGCAAATACAAAACAAGTAGACACTCGAACCCGGAACCAAAGAATCTCATAGGCTGCCTGCTGTTGCAGTGCTGCTTATAGCGCAAAGTCATCAACATCAAAATCAGCATCAGTACCACCACTGCTCTCTTTTGCATCCTCTGCCTTTGTATCCACTGTAATCTTTACATCTGTTAGCGTGAAGGATGACCCCTCAAGAGTATCGCCATCATCAAAAATGGCAGGCTCTAGCACTAGGTCATTAAGATCCAAGTTGGTCAATGCCAACTCAACACTATTGTCCAAACAAATGTCATCAGGAAATACATCCCATATCTTTGTTTGTCCCTTC
Organism: Pinus taeda; assembly: GCA_000404065.3. Lineage (NCBI taxonomy): Eukaryota > Viridiplantae > Streptophyta > Pinopsida > Pinales > Pinaceae > Pinus > Pinus taeda. The sequence goes on along the minus strand of APFE031069223.1, from coordinate 16,864 downwards.
AACCATTCCTCCCTCTGCCTGTAAATAAGGTTGGTGTGCACATACACCATTGTCTCTACCCTAGACTACTCAAGCCTGCTCTTCTTCAAACTATACAGATTACCATATGTGTTCCAATTCCTCTCGCAACAAGAGGATGAAGTAACTTAAGAGAGGAGCCTCATGGCTAACTGTTGTAGAGGGAGGGCATGTTGCCCCATGAGTTGGCCACCAAGAATAGGGCTTATTAGCCCCCCCTGTCTCTAATAACATCATAGCCTGCAAATCGCCCAATGCGAGTGGAAAACTCTACAAAGGCATTCTCCACCTCATCAAGGGATGCTCTATCCTGAAAGATTTATCTCAATGCATCCTTCCTCCCCTGTGAAATCTCACCATCCATGTGAGGAGGGAATATGTGTGAAGGTCCAACATTCAGCCATTCATGGTTGTAGTATTTTGGATTCATTGAGTGGGCCAATCAATGCAAAAGTGTGCCTAGGATGGCTTGGTCTATATCTGCAAATCGCAACAAAGCAATGATAGGGTCCATGATCTTAATAGTAAGATCTATCCTCTCCCACCAAGCATCATCTAATAATGTGTCCTTGATTCATTTTGAGGGGTTGCTTGATCTGTCTTTCTCCAAAAAGATCAAAACTCTAAAATAACCATGGACCCAAGAGAAATCTTGACTTCCCTCAACCTCTACACCATGATGAATGTAAAGGAAAATCGTGTATCTGCAATCTTCAACAATGATAGATGTGTGTACTCTTTGTAGATTGTGAGGGCATTGGTATGATTTTGTACAAAGTTGTAGATATGTTGTGCATCTTCAATTAGAGTTCCAATCCAAGGTACATCAAAAGCAATAGATTTGAGTGCTAAATTCAAGGAATGGACAATGCAAGGTGTCCAAAATACTTGTGGATATTTAGCTTCCACAATCATGCCAGCAGCCTTGCAAATAAATGCATTGCCTGTAATGATTTGCACACAAGAATCAACACCTAGATCTTCAATCACTTTAATGAACAACTGACCCATATATTGTGCATTCTTGTATTTTCCAAGAGCATCCACTGCTTTCAAGAAAACCGGTCCATTCAAGGAAGACACCATGAAGTTGACGAGTGGATAGTGTGCTGCATCTATCCATCCATCAGAAACAATACTAACCCCAAACGTTGGCCATGTTGATTTAATAGGCTCAAGCATTTTCTCCACCTCCTCCTTTGCCTTACTCAACAATGTAGTTCTAAGCTTCTCTGACCCAGGAGGCACATACCTCGATGAAGCCCCTTGAGTTAGAGCTCGACCCATCTCAATAAATAAAAGTAATCGTGCAACATTAAATGATATGAAGTTGAAATAGAAAAAGAAGGCAATGGTGAGATCAATCTCTTCTTGCCTCTCTTGCTGAAATATCTTGTCCATTGGACCAAGTGTCCTCCTTTTTGTTGCTTGACCTGCACCCCCATCGAAACTCCCAAATGGATAACCAGCACTGCTTTTCTTCAAGAATGGAAGGGGATCCTCATCCTTGTTTTTCTTAGATGATGCAACCGCCATTGCCACACCAACATTGGTCTCTCTTTTTAGTTCTTTCCTCTTAGATGCAATCACTTCTGAACATGCTCCAATTCCACAAGATGGTAATCCCATCAAATGTGCTTTCACACGGAAATAAGTGCTCTTGAATTGGGTGTTGCAAAAGTTGCATTTCCAAAAAACATTGCCTCCTCCCTTTAACTTGTTACCTGGCCCTTGATCTTTTGTAACATACTTCCACAAGGGATATTTACTTTCTTGAGCTGCTTGTCTTGCTAAATTGTTGTTTCTCTCAACATTTGAAGTTGTTGTCGCAGTCCCACTCAAAACAGATGGAACACTAGCAGACCCACATGAAATTGAAAGAGGGGAGCATCACCAATGGGGATATTCCTCCCCTTTTTTTGCCTCTTCCCTGTTGCCCTTGATTAAGCCATGACTACTATAAAAATAAATAAAAAATGAAACAAAATGACAGGCACATTGTTGTAGCAAAAATAGAAGAAAAAAAGGAAGAGAAATCCACATACATGTTGCTTGAATCAGCTCCAAAAAAAGCCAATCTCCTTTGTTGGTCGCTCCCACACTCCCATAGGTCCAAATCCACAAATGAAAGTGAGGAAAAACTACCCAAATCAGCCTTTTAGCAACCGCGCAGGTCCCTTTTTGCCAGATATGTGTCCAAAAATCAGGATTTGTTGTGGGAATGAATCTGATTCTCATGGGACACAAATCCTGATTTTCGGACACGCAATTGCCTCGAATTGAACATGTGGCCCTCTAGAATCGTGTTTGATTCGCCCAATTCGCGACACATGGGCGGGGGGGGGGGGAATTTGATTACTTAGATGCCAAAGAAAATACAATCCATCTCAACTTAATCAGATACAGAATAAAGTTGAAAACTAGAAAGGGACTAATTGGTTTAATGTGCACTATATTAGCCACTTTTCAAGAGTGGAAACCAAACGATCATAATTGTTTAGATGGATTTCATGGAACAACACAATACCCATAAACCCACTATTCAAGTTGACTTTACGGCTATATTTACACCTACCCTGACAGTTTTGACATACATATCATCTCTCCATGGCATTGTTATGCCAACTTATAACATTCAACCAAACACTATAATTAGGTAACTACATAACATCAACAATTGTGCCACTTTGATCTGAACAAGTTTGGAACATCTTTAGAGTTTCACCCTATGAACTATCTGTAGGAAAGAGTGGAAACTCAGGAAGGAAAAAAAGGTTGAGTTCACTAAATGTCTTAAAGAAAGAATGTGCTATATCATTATGGGTTGGGTTCATTTGTAACTGTTCTATTAGTTCCAAATACTATTGTTCTTAACTTATATCAAGACAACTAACATTGACATTAAAAATTCTAGTTTTGATTCTTGTAATTTAACTTTGGTTTATATTAAATTTAAGAAAAAAATTAACAAAGTTAGGGGGCATCGAGCCTGTTACCCACCAAAATGGGTAACCCCATAGGAGGAATTTGTTCTCCTACATTTGACAGCCAGCTAGCAACCCCTACCAGCCACCATTAGACGATGATATGCCATGTGCCTTCGCCATTTGCATTAGCCATGTGCTTCTCACCATCCGACATTTACACTCGAATGGAGGTGGGTTGCTATTCAAAAGATACTTTGATCATTTTGCAATCGAGTGCTTATACTTTTTGTTTTGGGCATTTAGTTTTGACAATGGGGCGATCTAGAAGATTGACAGACCATGACCATATTTGTGTTCTCTCACCTTACCAAGGGGGGTAATCTTTGACCCTAGTCCAATAGGACCTCCCTTAAGGCCCTTTGGGTTATAGGAGGGGCACTACTTGGAAAGTCGTGATTGAGATAGTGTGTTCGATTTTCTCTATACCATACTTAACACTTTCCATCCCACATTATAAGCCCCATATCTCACCTTCATTCTTCAGGTATAGCTTGTCATAGGTTATTGGGGATTTGGTTCTCATATGTTCACAGTGCACACATTTTGAGTAGGGCCCATAAACTTTGTTGAAACTATAGCTATGGTCGGTCTTCATAAAATTATTTATTTTCATTGTATTTGAGAAAAACAAAATTATAATTTTTATAACTTCAAGTGGCTCCATGTTAAAATTGGCAACTAGGGCCAAACTCCATGTGGGTCCTCTTATCTATGGCAGCTGATATTTTTCTTGGATTTCTCTCATCGAGCGGTGTAGGATTGATCTAAAGATCATCCAATTCTGACAAGTGTTCATGGAGATATGAATTTATTTGTGTTATGTGACAATTCGTCAAGGTCGGCCAGCAACCAAATTAACCCCACTTGTCCTCAACGTTTTATTATAAATAGAAGTGGCCTTCAAGTCATTTTGACACACACTCACTCTTGTGATCTCTCTCTTCATTTCTGTTTTGGGTTTTGATGAAGGAGAGATCTAGAGGGAGTGCCCTAGGCTCTACGTTGCCCTAATGAAGAAACCTTAACTCAGTCATGATGAAGCCCTAATGCACCCATGGAAGAAGCCTTAACGTTGTCATGGAGATGACCTTAACGTTGTCATGGAAAAGGCTTAACGCTGTCATGGAGGAGTCCTATACACAGCTTCTTATATGCTGCCATGGAGAGCCCTATATTACAGTCTAGGAGAAGCCCTAGACATAGAGGAGAAAGGGACTTTTTGGAGTGCCTACGCTGCCCTAAACTACAGTCAGGGAGAGCGCCCTAAACACAGTCTAAGGGAGCTACAATATACAGCCTAAAAGGGTTCTCTAATCCGCAGTCTATGGGACCCTTCATCTGCTGTCAAGAGAAGCTCTAAAGGAGCCCTAAACGCAGGTCTGAACCTCCCATCCACTGTCAATGGAAGCCCTATAAGAGCAGTCAAGGGAAGGCTTCTACTCACAGCAAGTCATAGTAAAGGACAGGCTTCCTTCGCTGCATGTAAGAGGCTCTACCGAGAGCTAGAAGGAGGCCCTAATCTGCATTTAGTGAAGATCCTAATCTGTTGTTATACATGGTTCAGACGAAGCCCTAAAATGTTGTTAATGAAGGTCCTTATACTCAGCCTAAAGTAGCCATTATCCGCAGTCCTAAAGAAGCACTCATTGACAGCTATGTTCACAGCATAGGTTGCTGTAAGGAAATATCTTATCATAGCATTAAGATACATGCTTGTTGTAGGTAACTATGTGATGAAGGGAGCTGGTATAATCATGCCCTAAGGACTGTTTGATAAGCCACAGCTTTACTGTAAAGGAAAGGGTTGAAGTCTGCTCCTTGGTGTTGATGATTTTACTTCAGAATTGCTATGTGTTAGGCCATAGGCCATAGCATCATAGCAAGGGTTTATCAAGAGTTGATCCATTGAGATTAGTGCCCTCATCAGATCAGCTTCATATCACAATCAAGGGAGTTTAGAGCTGCATATTATGCCCTAACTGGAATTGCAGGAGCAGCTTGTCATCAATGGAATGGGTGCAGCATAATAATGATGAGTGTAGTACAGCGATGAGTGCAACATAGTGATGATGAGTGCAGCACAGTGAAGTGCAGCATAGTGATGATGGGTGCAGCATAGTGATGATAGATGTAGCGTGATGGTGGAATCACCTTGGAGAATCCATTGAAGAATGAGATCTGATAAGTGTGCCTTCACCTGAGTTCAGATCTGCAGTCCTTGTCATCAGACTATTGTGTCATCTTCATGGTGAAGATCTCAGATATCTGATCTCCTATCTTGGCAAGTTAAAGTGTTCACTTCAAATGTATATGTATTATCTCTCTCTCTCTGTTGAACTATTGAAGAAGATTTGATCAAGGGTTTCCCCGCATTGGGGTTTGTCCCTGGTTGGTGCCACATCTTGTGTCCTCTTGTCTTGCCTTGTCTTCTGATGTTTATGTTTATGTTCTATCTGCACTTTACTATCATGCTGATGTGATTGCTAATCTAGAATTGATATTGAGCTAATGTGAAAAATTGAAGTAAATTGCTCTAAGCATAGAACATACCTAAAATTTAACATGGTATCAGAGGTGAGGTGAAGACAAAGCCCAAGCTAGAGTGAAAGAGCAATCACCAAAGACAGTTGGAAAGGACAAAAGGCTCAATGGGTTCCTCATCCCTCTTCCCTGCTGAAGTCAAGCTCCGTAAAGTCTATCATGGAGAGAAGATGTCTCTGAATCTGACATTGGAAGAGCAAGAAGTGTTGGATTACGTGAAGGATAAAATCCCGGAGCCTCCATCAAATGCACCAGCTACAAAGAACAAGCACACTAAGGGTGGAAGGAAAGGCATATGCCTTGCTTGCAATAAGTTTGGCCATTATGCATGGGAGTGTCTAAATAGAAGGGACACATCACTTGATGATGATAACAATCATTCTAGGGGTATCTTCAATGATCAGAGGAATGACAAGTACAATGGCAAAGGAAAAAGGAATGCAGGTCATCAAGGAAATTTTCGACTCTCCAAGGAAGCAAGGAACTCCAGTGGTGCCTCAAGGCACTTCACCGAATTCAAGGAAGCTCTCTCTAATTTGATAAGAGAAGGAGACAATCATGGAAATTATTCTTGGAAACGATGTCACCTATCCTGGAAAGGGTGTAGGGAATGCTACCCTTCAATTGAATAAGGGTAGCACGATTCATGTACAAGAAGTTCTTTATGTACCTGATCTCAAGACGAACCTGGTGTCCATTTCGGCAATGGAAGTCAAAGGTTTCAAGGTGGCATTCATCGATGGAAAGGTACGTGTTTGAAAAAGGAATTTTTAAGACGCTTTTACTCTTGGGTTTAAGGTTGGAAATTTATATCAAGTTACATGAAGTCCAATGGAGACCATGTCACATGTCACATCTCTTCTATGGCACCGGAGGTCTGCGCATCTTCATTGCAGAGCCCTACCCGATTTGAGACAGATGGTGACAGGGATGCCTGAATTCAAGAAGAGCATGGAAGTACATGTTCGAGATGTACTGAAGGAAAACTTACAAGGTGACCATTCCCCTCGTGTAATAGCAAGACCACAGATGTGGATCAACCCGAGGGGTTTGAGATTCATGATTGGGAATCTCATACATGTAGGTGGAAGAAAGTTCTCTATGATTTAAAGCAAGCACCCCGGGCTTGGTATGAGAGGATTGATAGCTATCTAATGAAGCTAAGATTCACTAGGAGTGAAGTCGATCCAAACCATTGCTTTAAGGTTGTTGATGATAGACCTCTCATACTAGTACCTTACGAGGACCTCTTTCAGACAGGTGTCGACCCCCTCATTTGCAAAAAAGGGAGTTGGATTCCGGATTTGGAATGGTGAACTGCAAGCCAGTGACTACCTCGATGAAGGCTAACTTTAAGAAGTTATGTGGTAGTGATGTCGAACCTGATTTGGGAAATGCCCCTTAGTTTCATAAACTCGTACTAGCATTGATGTTCTTGGTGAACTCCCATCCGGATATATGTTTTGCAGTTAGCATGATGAGTTCATATATGGTTGAGCCTCACCAGATTGGTACCAAGAATCATTTGAGTTATCTTCAGGGCAGAATCTCTCATGGATTGAGATACACTGCCGGAAATGTGAAGCTGCATGATTATTCTGATGCTGACTAGGCAGGCAATGTGGAGGATCGCAAAAGCACTTCTGGGTGCTGATTCTCTTTAGGTTCTGCTTCGGTATCCTGGATGAGCATGAAGCAGAAGTCAGATGTTTTGAGCACCGATGAGTCCGGATACATAGCTGTGAGTATGGCCTCCTGTGAAGTTGTCTGGTTGTGGAAGCTCTTCTGTGAGTTGTTTGGACACGTGCTGGATACCATCGTGATCTTTTGTGACAACCAGAGGGGGGATTCGATTGTTGAGGAATCTTGTGTTCTATGATCGCTCCAAGCATACAGACATCAGGTACCACTTTATCTGGGATATGGTACAACGAAGAGCAAGAAGGCTCCATCACTCTGGGATTGATGTTCAAGTCACCGATATTCAAATGAAGCCCTTGGGAAAGGTCAAATTCTTGACTTTCCAAGAACGACTAGGAGTCATGGAGAGACCCTCTCCTGAGGGTCCTGTATCATATGGATATTGAGTTCTGGGAGCTCCGAGAGGGGAATGGGGTACTTCTTGGAGTGATGAGCAACCATAGGGTGAGTGGACCACCCTTCCCCTAGTGGTCTGCTATGTAGGCAGGATGAGTGGTACATCCTTCTCCTGCTAAGAACACAATCATAGGGTGAGTGGTTCAGCCTGTTGACTACTGGAGTAGCACCTGATGATTTGGTGAAGACTCCATGCCCAAGGATGATCCAGAGGACACTTGTACCATCAGATGTCATCAGTCAACAGAGTTTTTTAACTCTCATTCTATCTTCTCATCATATTTCTTCTTTGTAACCAGATTCCACACCCTACGGGGAATTGTAATAAGTGATGCTAGTATGATGTTTCTTGAATTTGTAACAAGCCTAGGATGTGGGACTCGATCAGCAAACGAGTACACCTTGGAGTGTTTTTTTTATCCGGTGAATTATCCCTTCTTTTTCAGAGGCGGATAATTCTCTGGATTTTTCACTCATTTTTACCCCAAAGCCGAGGTGACGGTTTGAAGATTGAGCCCCTGACACATCTTAGTGTCTAGGGTCGATGTATATTACCATACTAGATCACACAAAAAG
>APFE031069220.1:0-13900 GCA_000404065.3 Pinus taeda | reverse complement strand
GGACACCGCTCACAAACAGATCACAGATCAATACACCAGTATTTTGACGTGGTTAAAACCCTCAAAGAGGGAAAAGTCCACGGCCTGCGCCAGCGTGGCTACTACGTGCAATTTATTAATAAAAGAATGAAAATTTACATAAGCTTCTCTCATGCACGGTTAACCTACAAATGACCCTCCATGCGCTTTAAATAGAATTCATGGACCAATCGGGTGTCAAGGCACGGATCAAGTGTCGGTAATACCGAGGAGAGAATGAACCGTCGGATCACTACATATCGTGACCGTCGGATTGTAAGTTACAAAATGTACAACGGTAAAGAAACACACTTTACCTAACTTTATACCTAACTCTATACTAGACCAAGTTGAACTTAACTATTCCTATGTGTCGGAATATCCTAACACCGAAAGCGCTATCCCTCCTCTAGATTTTAATCTTTTTCGACATGAGCGATTATTACACAAAACGATCGAGCGCTTGTCTTGTTCGGCTCATTAAAATGATAGAAAATTCATCCCTTTCGTATTATTTTATAATTTTTTGGACTTAAGGGATTACATGACAAAAAATGATTACTAGAGTTTTCTTTCCGTCCCTTTTTAGACTCTCTAAAATTGAAAAAGGACTGTGTTGTCTTTGTTGTTAAAATCGTTAAAACCAATAGCGATAAACTTGTCGATGCAGACAAGAACGAGTTTCACTGTCGCTAGGCTCATTAAAACATAGTCACGGGCTTGCCCAAAGGGAAAATTATAGAACATGCATATGTTATACTCCTTAAGCTTGACAAAATTAAAGAGGTACTCGTCAACAATGACTGGGGAAAATTGGGAAGAAAACTTGAAGAAACTATATTGGTAGCAAGTCGCTCTTGAACATGACACTTTCACTCCATCACCATGATTGAGTCAGGTTTGGTTATTCCATTCACCGGTCATATTACCATTGGTCCACCGTACCATCCATATTTGTGGTTAACGGTACCAATCCATTTCAGTGTCACCGATATGTTCAAGAGAAGTCGATCAGAGAATTCACCAACCCATCTTGTGTCTCACCCACTGTAATACCTTCACATTTCATTCTTTCATGACCGCCACCCTGAACCATATATCATCAGATCGTTTTCACCTCCAAAAAAATCATTTGCTCCATTCCATGTCGTAGATGTGGGATTCATTAAGGCCCTCCTATAACAGGTCACTTCTTGTCGACGTCAGCTCATTATCCAAGAAGTCAACCTAGGAACAACCCTTTGAGTACTTTGAAGCTTGCATGCCTCAATGGCAAGTTTCTCACTTTCGGCAATAGATTTACATCAATGGCCTTCGATCGAGAGATTTTTCATGGTGTTCGATGCCAAGTCCCATCTTCACACTATGCGAATTGTACTGTAGTACCTTGAGGGTCATCATCATTATCAGTGATTCCTCTCACGTCTGTTAATGGCTTACATCATTGGCTGGTAATCAGGCGATGTCTTTCCATGTTCGACTCCAAAACATTTTTCACATGGATCAACTTGTACTCCAGGAAAAGATTGGACGAGTTTGAAGACCCCAGGTCTAGTATCATCCATCTGGGTTGCGATATATTCAGGAAAATAAAAACATCAAATGTACATCATTGCTGCACAGATGATCATCTGACTCCAAGGATGATGACTCTACCAAAATCATCAATTTGCCACACAGACAGTTGTTTGTCGTATGTACATGAAAATGAATTTATAAAGCTGAGCATGGGAATGCCTGCTTGAGCTAGATCATGAAAAATGTTATGAAGATAATGTGTTGTATTGTATCTTATTATAGGTCACCTTCCACTTCAAAAAACCTCGGATCCTCATGATAAAGCATTTGACCCGACATCAAAAGATTAACGACCTCACGCTTTAGGGTGAAACTGTTATAGACATTTTTGAGCACTGCAACCCCAATCATATATGTCCATAAACCAAGGGATTACAAGTCCCTAAAATTGTTGTTTCATGTCGTAAAGGAACAAGGTCAGCTGATTACATCATCTCCCAGAAGTTCTCCACAGAAAACTGCTCATAACTGGTCAAAACTGGACCATACAAGTTGCTCAGTGCTAAGGGTGCGATGCATCTCACCTACCCAGTGAAAAAAGTGCGATGCATACTGGAAAGCCCTTCTGTAGGGTTTGATGGGCAAGAATGGACAAATGGTAGAGACAGTTTGAGAGGTGTATGATCCTAGAATCTTCCAGAAACTTCTCCTGTGACACTTGCCTCTCTGAATTCACCCAGGGATGAGTAAGATATCATCAATCTCTAAGTGGAATCAAGAACGACCAGAGAGAAGACACTAATCAAAATCCCATAAGCTGACTCACTCCCTTGTAATCATCTATATATGGATCCCTCGTCCCAGAGATACAGGGGCTGGAATTTTGTATCTTGTAAGGAAGTGCTATTGGTTTCCTGGTGGAACATCATAGTGTTGGGTGATCTAAGCCTTTCATGAGGTGAAGAAGGGCTTTGGTGCTGGAAGGATGATGCTCGGTCAGATAAATGGGTCGTAATCCTCTCTTCTAATGTTCACATCAATAAAGCTATTCAAGTTTTCCTCCACATTCTTGTATGTTTGATCATATATATGCATTTGTGTGGTCAATATACATCTGGTCTTATATTGTTTATGATTGTAGATCTCTGCACTTTGAAGGTATTATGTTTCTTTGACTTTATAGGTACTCTTTGAAGCAGAGTGGTTAAGGAAAGAGCGGCAAACATCCGTTAGTGAGGAGAAGGAACAAGCAAGGAACTGAAAGAAAGATCGAGGTTGGTATTCTTTGCTCCTCTCCTATCTACTTCTCATAAAGGAAAATGAAAGTAACTTTAATCTGTTTGTTTCTAAAATAGCTACCCGTCTTAGTGGGACTAGCAGCTATGCATAGACACCAGATTTCCCGATAACAACCCCATTGGGGCTAATGTTCGCCCAGTGGGCTAATTTTCCATGATTTTTCCATAAAAAGATTCGCCAATTTCCAATTTTTATAAAAGGTGATTCGCCCAAATTTTAGAATATAAAATTATTTTACCCTTAAAATCGCCAACATTATATAGAGACTATATATAAAATCATTATAAATTTGAATAATTTTACAAATATATCAATAAACATTTTATAGTTTGCATATTAGGGATTACTGAGATTCGCCATTGTTTCTAAACTTCAAGAAAAATTTCCATCCTTAAAATTTTCCTTGCGCCCCAAGCAGTTATTCTACAACTTTTGTAGGATAGTTTGCCACGATGAAAGAAACTGCTAAAGTTATGAGTTATTGATGGATCAAATGCCTGCTTACAAGATGCAGATGGAAGCACGTATATAGGATCCCACAATAACAATAGCACGGGGCAGATTCCAAGGACGCGGACAGGGATGAGGGGGAATGGGACCCAGCCACAGACGTGGAAAATTAATTTGCTATAATTGTGGAGGACTAGGGCATTATGTGCATGATTTCACAAACCCTACCAGAGCCTGTTGCCCATACTGTTACTAGTTTTATCATGAAGCAATCGATTTCCCCACGCTAATTGCTCAAATGTGGGAAAAAGGGGTGCTTACGGCTACGCCCACTCAGAATGTCAGAATGATGAAGGCTGAGCCGCGTAAGGAAGACCCTAATGTAAACATGATGCTCAGAAGTGGTGAAATTATAAGAGAAGATAAGGGGAGGAAACCAGAGGAGGATGCATGGGTTCGTAAGGCACCTGCAAAGAAATCGAAATTTAATTTGAAGTGCATGAAGGAAACGTTTTTGGAAGCCAAGAAGAACTTCGTAGAAGCTTCTATGTTAGGTAGCAAGGAGCGAATGGAGCTAGAAAGGGACACTTCTATGCTAACTACGTTCTTGGAAACTTGCATGAAGCTACTAAGGTAACACAGTGAAGGGATTGCAAGAGTTGATAACCAGGTGCACAGGATCATATGAAACTTGAATGGTTTAGAAGCTAGGCAAGCACGTGGTTCGCACTGGAAGGGAAATGCAATTGACTGCCCAGATTTGGGACTATGAGATAGATCAAGTTGTTCTAGACTTAGGCTCAGATGCAAATGTCCTACCTAAATAGATGTGGGAGCGCATGGGTAGTCCTATACTACAATGGTCTCCTATCCAATTATGGATGGCGAATCTTGCTGATGGGACACGTTATACTCAACTAGTGTGCGATGAGGGCAATGACGATGAATTGGATTGTATCTACCAGATCATAGCACATGATCAGGACCGAGTGAATCCAATAGCAGACGAAAGAATCTCATGGGACAGTGATAGTTTCTTCACCTCAGACTCAGATGAAGAGATTGAGTGATGGCAGAACTCTCTGCATGAGGTAACAACACTAAACTGTAATAGGATGATTAGGGAGTGACCCATTGATGAAGATGCCATGAAGGAGGAGGAACCAGTTGACCCACGCGAACTGACAAATCTGAAGGATGGACTCACGGAGACACCATGCGCGACAATTGTTCACAAATGGAATACATGCCTAAGGATTCGGTGTGGATGTCAGAGGAAGATGCATGTATGGGTTAGAGGGTGATCTAGTTCGCCAGTGGTCTGTGATAAAGTCAGGATAGGAACAAGGGGGAGTATGCTTAGTATCCATTCGAGAAAGTGACATACTGGGAAGTTGCAGATACCATGAGTGCGTTGGGCCTATAATGGAAGAAAGCTACAAAAGAGAGTGTCAATAATTAAACAAAAGGAAACCCACAAGTGGAGTAGGAGTATGCCTCATGAAGTTAAAGCACTATGGACATGGCTAAGAAAGAAAAACATGCTAGTCAGGGAGGGAATCAGCAAGCTAGGGAGTAGCAATTCCCATGGAGGCCACACAGGTCTACACCTCAGGGATTAGGCCTAGTCGAGTATCCCACAGAACGGGAACAAGCCGTAACCCTGCTATCATGGTTACGCCTGCACGTACAGAGGGGTACACCCCACACCATGGCACACAAAGAAGTAATGGCTACAAAGTCACTCGAGAGGTGCTCGTAGCCTAGGCTAGCAGGCACAAATCATACCAGGGGTGCGACCACCTAACTAGTTGAAGATTGCATAGTCTCAACGCCCTCCATCTTCTATAAACAAGTTTGTGGAAGGACGATGCAGAAAAAGGGATAGGTACAGATTCATTCGGTCCGCAAGCTCACGGCGGTGAATGACGGACGGTGCTACCATGCAGAAAGGATGAGAGGTGGCTGTTGACACCACTGTTCCTGACAAGAAAGTTGAGTTACATTAGGGAGGAGACATCGGTGGGCCATTAAGATGAAAGTTTCAAGCTAGATACGAAAAGATCTGCCACCTAGACAACGTTAATAACTTGGAAAGGGAGGGAAGCAATCCATTCAAAATGACATGTTCCTCTAATAGCCTATGGATGGCACCAGGCTCTCTAAGATTTGAAGCAGTAACAACCAGCAAGCACTCGGCTACGAGGTATTCCATGAGTACCATGGCGAGAACCCGAGCACGGTTCGCAAAAGAACTATACTCCACCCAAGAGGAGATAGATGAAGCCACCATGATCCCTGTACTCCTAAAATATCCATGCACTACATGGCCTCGGAAAAGAAAGAAGACCATGGGGCAAGTCAAGATATTTTCGAGATTCAATAAGTTATCAACAGCTGAAAAGGGGAAAGTAATCACCAACAAACTTGAGAACGACAACAAGGATTTGCAAGCTTTGATTGATCAAATTGATGCAAAAGATGAGGCCAAAGAGGATGTCTTTCGAATCCCTGCATGACCCTGATATCTCTCCCCATGGATTGGGATGGCCAAGATACTGAAGGATTTGGATGTTGTAAAGAAGACACTCTAGACCTCGCTTCTTCGAGATGAAATAAGGTTTGATGGGTTGCCGCTGGGATGAGTTATGAGCATCAAGTTTAAAGATTTGATCCTTGCAAACAACAAAAAGTTCCTCGAGTTGGCTGAATACCAATTACTATCGTGGAAGTGGCTACTAAGTGTCGAATGGGAAGGCCTAATTAACCTAAGGCGGATACCTTACTATCACCTCACGACCATCACCATATTTGTTATCTGGTAGCTACTATGTCAAGTACATGATGGGTATCTCTGGTTGGAGTAGCTGCTCCCTATCATAACTAATTTAACGCACCAGATTGCCCACATTCTTGTAAAAGGGAGTAACCCCACAAACATAGCTGGAACAAGTAGTGATTTGGGTCTCGCTGAAATAATGAAGGCTAAATATAAGTTGGAGATGTCGAAGCGGGTATATGCAACAGCAAGCATCAGAGATCCGGGGGTGCACATCGCCACCTAGTTTCTAGCCAGTAAACAAATGAGGAAATACCTTGCTGATGAGGGGCTAGCTTCTGTCATTGTGCTTACAAAATAGTGTGCGAATTGGGTTCAGTTCAACTGGGCGCAGTTCTTATGTGAAATTTTTTTGACAAATTTCCAAGAAGCACAAGGCAAAGGTAAGACATTTTATTATGCATGGTTGCTACTATCAATCCTTCTGGTTGGATGATAAGTATCGTAGGGTAGTTAGTTTTCCAACATTGAAGATGGATTGCTGGAAGCAGTGTGATATACTTCACTCTAGGCTACAAAGGATGCAACAAAGGTTTCTGACATCAAGGTGTTTTAGACCTTCATGGAGGGGAGTATCTGGACATGGATCGCTTGTAGGCCACAGATGTCTCCAACAATCTACGACAATTTCCAAAGCATGACCGAGTTCAAAGTGGACATGCATCACTTATATATCCAGGCACGGAAGGATCCAAAGCATGCATGGGTCAAACTTCCATTCATTGCAACAGATGATGTGATTTACGAGGTACTGGTCAGGTATTGACAACATGGCCCCAAGAGTGGCGTGCCACAGACAAGGTTGCATTAGAAAAATGGCAGCGAGCGAAAAAAGGAACTCTAGTAGCGACTCAATCAGTTGGTAGAAAAGAACCATTAGGGACAACAGACAGCTTCGCAGATGGAGGCAACCATGGAAGTACTAGCCGAAGGAATCTCGGAATAGGAGATGTAACAAGAAGTAGAGGTACAGGAACACACAAACCATATTATAGAATCACCCTAGGTCAAGCGACTATGCAGCGAGGAATCACCACACACATGCAAAAAGTCCAAGACAACAAAAGCTTTGGAAAAAGAGTTTATTGACAACAGAAAACTGGTGAGTAATATCCCTACTAAGGCATGGATGGACCTGATCATAGAGCAAACAATTGTGTTGGGGGAGATCCGAGTGTAGTTGTAGGTGTTGCAGGTGCGACCCCCGGGTGTGGTAACCCTACAATTAATAGTGGACATCGTCGCAACTGACTAGATGGTGCACACCAATACAATGAACACATTAGTGCTTCCAGAAGGAGCTAACTTAGCAGATGTAGATTGGGCCATGTGAAGATGGGGGTTGAATCTGGCTGCTCTCCCTAGGGAAACCCTATACCAACTGCAGGATGGAGTAACAACTGAGCTTCGAGCCACAGAAGGCTGTGCCCTGCAAACATTAATAGAGCACAAAGAAAATCTAGAGCAAGTCAATCTCCATCAAGATGACTTGATCACATGCAACTAGGAAATGGAATAGGCCGTGATGGAAGCTTGCAGCAAGGTCTCAGAGTTAGCTATCCCAAACGAACTTCCAACAACTGACATGGTTCATCGCATGGCCACAAGATTCTAGGCGGCCCAAGAGGAGGCCGTGAAGAATAAATGGGAGCTAAATATCCAAATTTCATAGCTAAGGCTAAAGGCATAGCTGACCACACCACCAGAAATTCGGGAGCAATGCCATGGTGAAATTCAAGTAGGACTAGAAATGATAAAGTGCGTTGTCCAAGATTGCTTAGGACTACTATATCAATCCCTCCTTACACTCACCTCCCTCTAGGAAGAGCCAACCATACAACAAGGCAAAGCTGAAGCATGGGAGTTGGAGTAGGATTATGACACTCCCCATGGGGCTGCGCAAATGGTCACAATCACGTAGAGGTTGGCTAAAATGAAGGAGGCCCAGGCTGTCAAGGCACAAGTTGACGCTGGGCAATAAAAGGAGGCACTGCTTAAAGAATGCACCTACCTTGGCTAGATGAAGTATTTGTCATCTTCACAGCCTTCAAACGAAAGTTAGCACAGACACAAGTAGTCAGTGATCCCAGACAGGAAGCTACAAGTGACATGGATGCATCAGCAGCTTGTGTAGAATAGGTACAGAGGATAGCGACAACGTTTGTTGTAAGCACAAGAGATGCATAGAAATTGCTTATTGACCCATGTGCAAAGATTACTGCACCAACCAAGTGACTTGGGATGAGTCACAATGATTGTGTTGGGGGAATGTTGGGTACTAGAAGCCCTATGTAACGGTTTTAGGGCTTAAAGCCCACAATTTCGGGTAAGGGTATTGTAAAGGCTCCGCGAGATGCATGGAGCGCGAATGGTATTGAGTCAAGTCAAAGGGTTGTCCGCCCAAATATAATCTAAAATAATTCAGCCCATGCATGGTCCACAGACCATGGAAATGTATAAATAGAGCAAGGCTCTAGAGGTAGAAGTCAGTTTTTTGTATGTACTTTTGGATCTAGAATGTAATTGGGTGTTTGAGGAGAGAAGTCCTGAAGTGCCTGTAAGTATGAGTTGAGGGTGTTGGTTGGTAGAGAGAGGCTCTACAGTTGTGTGTGCAGAGGCTTGGTAGAGTACGTAGCTGTGTGCGCAGACCTTTGCAGCTGAGTGTGTAGGGAAACTCTAGTTGTATTAGCGAAAAGAAGTAAATAAAGATAATTTGGTTCTAAAATACTATGTTGAATCTGAATTATTGCGAATCTGGTTAATTTATGTTTGATAAATCTGTTTAATCTATGCACTATGCTTACATATTAGGTTTATGAAAATCTGCTTCTTTTCTGGTTGCGCAAACTGGTTATCTCTAGTAAATGTTTGTTTAAAGACCGTAACAGTAGTTCTGATCTGTAACAAACTCGATAGTTATAAATATTAAGGAATTGCCTTGTTCTAGATCTACGTGGAAGCAGAGTAGTGTGAGGCCACATAATGGCACACGAGCCTTTCAGACTACATCCAGACATCCCCAGGGTGAAAAAACCTAGTTCCATCACCCTCCCCTACTACCTCAGGCGAGACCTCAGTCTGCGCTCTGCGGGCTTTTGCCGAAAGGGTCAGTAGCTATGGGATTTTTTGGGCTAAATAACTCTTTTGAACCTTGGTCAGGCCCATATAAGCCAACAGGTATGGTGCTTGAAATGCAAGGGTGAGGGGCATGAAAAAGACCATTGGCTAGTCTTTGCGAACTACATTGCAGGAGGGGTATTGATGCCTTTGGGGTCATAAGATCAAGTAGGACCAGCGTGGGGCCTGCGTTGTGGTGCGCTATGTGTCAGGTAGAAAAAAAACATACAAAAAATAACTGTCATTTGCTGCAGAAGTTTGTACAAACACCACATCAACTATTCTGCAACTTCTGTAGGTCATTGGGCATGATGAGTACAACTACAAAAGCTATGAATTGATGATGGATAGAACACTCACCTATAGGGTTCAGGCAAAAACAAAACCCCCTAACTAGAGTGTGGGGATGGCACGAACATGATTTCAGGGGCACAGACGAAGCCAAGGCGGAGGAGGACCTAGTAGAGGTTGGGGATAGCTAATCTGCTACAATTGTGGAGGACCAAAACACTATGCCCATGATTGCACTAACCCAATGCATCTGTCATGCAAATATTGCACACTATTTGATCATGAAGTAGAGGAAGATCCTACGCTGATAGCGAGGATATGCGACAAAGGGGTGCTACCACCTCAGCCGACTCAGAACCTGTAGTTGATAAGGTCTGAGCCTCACAAAGAGGATCCAAATGTGAATATAGTGCTCCGAAGTGGAATTGCAATAGGGGATGATAGGGGGAAACAACCCGAAGACAATGCATGGGTTCACAAGGCTTTGAAAAAGGAGGCTGAATTTGATTTGGAGCGTGCACATGAAACATTCGTGAAATAAAAGAAGAGCTTCGCTAAGGCCTCCACCTTAGGGCGCAAGCATAAGCCTGATCAAGAGATATGCCCTTCTATGCTTACGAGCTTGCTAAAAACCTACATCAAGTTGTTGGATGATAGCAAGGCTATGAAGGGGTTACAGGAGCTTATAAATAGATGATCAGAAACACTACATGTGAACCACGTGTGGTATAGAAGATTGGTAAGCATAAAATGAGGACATGACAAGAGATGAGAATGACCACAGAGATAGGAGAGTATGAAATGGATCAAGTTATTTTGGATCTAGGGTCAGATGCAAATGTCCTACCAAAGCAGACTTGTGAACGGATCAGAAGACCCACACTACAGTGGTCTCTGATTCAATTAAGAATGGAAAATCAATAGAACATCATCCCCATGGGGAAGCTACAAGGGGTGACTATGGATATTGAAGGCGTGAGTGCGTTGGCTGACTTTGAAGTAATAGAAATTGTTGATGGAAACAACCCCTACCCTTTGCTACTTGGCATTGATTGGGCTACTGATACGACTGGGGTAATCAACCTAAAGAAACAAAATCCACATAATAGTACCCCTATATCCCGCTGAGGGATCACGTTATATTGAACCAATCCGCGATTATGAGAGCGAGGAAGATTTTGACTGTATATATAAGATGAAAGTGTGAGAATAAGACTGGGTGAATCCAACATTTTATGGATGAATTGAATGGGATCATGAGAATTCCTGCAACTTGGACTCTGATGAAGAATTAGAGCAGTAGAAGAATCACTTACATGAAGTAAACACATTGATTTGTAACATTAACTGCATCGCGTGTCGTTAGAGGTAAGAAATATCCCCACTTATGATGGCCTAAATGATGTAGGTATCTTTTTGGATGCATTTGAGAGGGCATACCAGAAAAGAAATGCTTCTGGGATTTGGACTGGGCACTGCGCACTACACCCGCAACGTGATGGGGTACGCACAATGGTAGATTTGATGATTGGTGTGAATGTAGGAGGATGATGCGAACATGCTTTGGAAAGCTGAAGGTATGAATTTTGGACAAATATGATGGGAAGGATGATCAATGTTCACACTTAGCAAAATGGGCCGAGGCTTATGGAGCGAAGCCCCAACCTAAATGGGTGCACTTGTTCTGTCACAACTTGGATGCCATCCGAATGAACTGGGACTTGGAAAGAGAGCTACACCATGGTACAGGTGAATGGGATATTCAAAGTGAAGGATTCATAATGAAATTCAGCTTTGAATACAAGTTTGACTGTATTGATGAAGTGCTACAAGAAGTGAAAGCAACAATCTTTAGGATACCGCAAGATCCTTTGGACCTGATTCAACCCGATTGGACTACTCAACTAAGCCACGTGCTAGAATGTTATAACATGACCACTGAAAAAGAACATGAGGATCCATGAAAGATTAACATCTCTTAAACAAAAGGTCACTGCGAGTTTGAAGGACCATAGATTGAGAATCCTGATATAACCATGCCACTAAAAACGAAACAAGGTCAATATTGGTACGGAGGCAGAGCCCAAATTCGTGAAGGTTGGAGATTACTGGGGTGACACAATTGTGGATAAGGTCACTCTGGGAATACCAATATTTGTTCCCTGCCAAGTTCATGGAGCTAAAAGGGATAATAGGAAACTTGGGTGTTATGAAGGTCACATTGATGCCCGACGTGAAGCCACTAAAACAAAGACCTTACCATCTCAATCTGAAGTATAAGGACAAGGTACACTTAGAGCTAGACAAGATGCTTGGGGCAGGCATCATTGAACCTATAGAAGAATCTGATTGGGTAAACCCAATGGTGGTATAGGAGAAGAAGTAGAAGGATGCCATAAGGATATGTGTAGATTTCAGGAAGTTGAATGACGATTGTGTACATGATCCTTTCCTGACTCCATTCACTGATGAAGTGTTGGACAATGTAGGTGTCTAGGAAGCATATTCCTTTACTAATGGGTTCTATGGGTACCACTAAATCAAAATCATGCCAGAGGATAGAAGAAAGAAAACCTTCACGACTAACTAAGTGTGCTTTTAGTACAATGTAATGCCATTTGGATTGAAGAATGCATCTGCAACTTTTGCGCACATAGTTGTTGCTGTGTTCAAGGAATTTATTCATAAATTCCTGGAAGTGTAGCTTGATGATTGAACTATGTTTTGGCTAGTGAAATACCATGTGGAAAGTTTGCGCCTAATGTTAGATACCTATCGAATATATCAGATCATGCTCAATATCAAGAAATGTTTGTTTTGTGATCCTTTTGGGACCCTGCTAGGCCATGTGGTTTGTAGACAAGGATTAATGGTAGATCTCACTAAGATCATGGTGATACTTAACTTAGCAGCACCGAGGAGTGTGAAATAGTTGCACGCTACCCTAGGACATACTAGGTATTACATAAAGTTTATCAAAGGTTATGCCTAGATCACCCTGCCTATGGAGAAGTTGTTGAAAAAGGATGTCACATTCTGCTAGAACGAGGACTCTAAGAAAATATTGGATGTATTGAAAGAAATGATGGTCACTGCGCCGAATTTTGTCTTCCCGGATTAGAAGAAGGAATTTCATGTACATGTCGACACGTCGTGTATAGCACTATGAGTAGTACTAACATAGGCTAGGAAAGGAGATTTGGACCATCCTATAGCACTCACAAGTAGAAGGGTATCTAAGGTAGAGAAGAACTATTCTCAATTGAGCGTGAAGGGTTAGCCATGGTATACACACTCCAGAAGTTTAGACACTATTTGATGGGTGGAAATTTTAAGATCTATATGGATCATTCTGCATTGAAATACATGGTCAATAAGCCTGTGTAAGGGACAAGAATCTACAAGTGGTTGTTATTGTTCCAAGATTATGGTTTTGAAGTTACTGTGAAACCTAGATGACTGAGCGTGGGACTAGACCATCTGTTGCGCTTTGAAACAGGGGAAGAAGACACTAATTTGGAGGAGGGATCACCTAACGCACAACTATTTGTAGTGCACATCAAGGATGGTCATTTAGAAGATATCACACACTTCCTAATGACAGGAAATACCCTAGAAGGATACACCATCTAGGAGAAGGAGTTAGTGGTGCATGCAACAGACTTTTCTGTCATTGTTGGGCACCTGTACAAAATGGGGTCAGATGAAATATTTCCACGATATGTACCAGAGTTTGAAAGGAGTAGTGTCCTCGCAGATGGTCATGGGTGCACTGCGGAAGGATATTATGCAGGGAGAGCGATTGTGCAAAATATTTTACACGCAGGGTTGTGGTGGCCAACCCTTCATCAGGATTCAAAATCTTACTACAAAGTGTTTGATGTGTGTCAAAGGACTTGCTGCCATCATGGAGGGATGAGCTTCCTCTAAATCCACAGATGATGTTAAAGCCCTTTGAAAAATGGGTGATAGATTTTGTGGGACCCGTTCAGCCCAAGGAAATAAGACAAGAGCGAGGAAAATTATCACCATGACAGAATATTTGACTTGATGGGTGGAGACACAGGCTATAAAGGATTGTATAGGTACGACTACTATAAATTCCTCTTTGAGTATGTACTAATGAAATTTGGGTGTCCAAATATTTTGATGAGTGATCGTGGTATGCACTTTGTAAATGAGACGATCAGCGCACTGACAGAGGAATTTTAGGTATATCACAAAGAGCACATCTTATCACCCACAGGCTAATGGGATGGTGGAAGCATTCAATAAAGTACTGTGTCATGCGGAAAGAGTTATTTTTGCTGACAAAACTAACCTCCCTAGGAGTCTAAGACTCTCTAGTGACAAACAAGACAATTAAGA
>APFE031069216.1:26362-38166 GCA_000404065.3 Pinus taeda | reverse complement strand
TAATATTAGAACCCAATATGAAGGATATGTAAAAATATTTCAATATAAACTGTGTGTGTGGGCTCGTGCACGCGTGAGTAATCTAACTGATAGAATAAATGACTCTTTTGGCTAGAATAAGAAAATTGTGAATTCTTATTGTTTAAATATTCCTTCCAAAATGCGATAAATGGATTCAAATCGTGAAAATACCCCTAAGGTGAATCAAACAACTTAACTTGATGATTCTTAAAATTTTCTATCAAATTTTGGGAGAATTTAAAGAAAAAAATGTTATCTTAAAACGGATATATTCTATATCTATATAATATATATATAGTTATATATATCTATATATATATATATATTATATTATATATATATATATATATAGAGATAGAGATGAGAGGAAGAGAGAGAGAGATTTTAATGTTGACCATAATAAAATATTTTGCAATTCCAATGAAAGAAGTTTGAAATTAAAAAAAAAATCAATTACTTACTAATAGGAGTAATAAGAAGGAGATGTGTAGAGAATTCACTTCTTAATATAAAATTAATATGTGACATTTAGAAAAAAGGCATACTTGAGTTGAGAGGAGCTCCACAACCTAATAAGGGCACAATGTTGTGGTGTTGTAAATGTTTTTATGTAAACATTTACATGTCAACTAAGTTAAAAAATAGAAGGCTAGAAGGTTAAAGTTAATATAGATTTGAGTCTCAAGGGAATTCTTCTGTAAATGAGTGTAAAAATTTAAATGTTTCCACAATAAAAATTTAAAATAAGTAAAAATTTAATTTGTTATATTGTAATTTTGTTTTTAATAATAAAATTAAGAATAATTTTTCAGATAAAAGAAAATCATAATATAGAGTGATTGGAAGATGTAGGGTGTGATGGCCCCACACTTACTGGTATGGTTGTAACTCTTCTACTTAATGCTCACAATATTATTCTTTTTGAAGGAGTCATGATGAACTTGGGAAGAAAATAAGAATCAATACCAAAAATACTAAAGTCGTGATAACTAAATACAAAAATATAGCCTCTGATAATTTCATTTATGATAATAACTACCTGGATAATGTTTCTTCATAAAAATATTTGGGAATCAACATCCATCACCAACTCAATTGGAATTATAGATTTATTTAGTGTTGCGCACAATCTCCCAACCTTTCTAGTTAAATGTCTTGTTTGTTTGTAGCTTAGGAGATGATATAGGAAGTGGAGAATACTCTAATGTTCCAATAAAATTTCCATTTTGCATAATTATTTCTATTTTACTCTATCTACATTGAAATGCAACACAAAAAAAAATACTTTGTCTATTATGATTGATAATGTAATGTTTCTTTTGGTCTCTGTTTATTAGTGGCGTGGGGTAAGGTACAAGAAATCTCTTGGATCGAGGAAAGATATCTCCTATCACAAAATAATGGATTCAATGGAGTTAGAAAATGATAAATAGAGGATGGAAAGCTTACTATAGGTTTGAAAACAATTGGAAGTTTGCATATCTTTGGAATTAACAAAAGAAAAGAAAAACACATTTCTTTGAGACTCAAATCAGCCTTGTTATATTTTACATGGATGTGAGTTTTGCGGTTGAAATATATATAGAGATTCATAGAGGAAGATTAATCTCACACACACACACACACAAATACACACACACACACAGGGATCTATATATATATATATATATATATATATTATATTATATATGTATGTATGTATGTATGTATGTATGTATGTAATGTATGTATGTATGTATGTATAACATCAAGCATAAAGGCAATACTCTCTACCCTATCCTTTTGATTGGAGATAACATTCCCCCCCTTGAAAGCATGGATATGAATAGGTATATCATGTATTATAATAATTTATTGAAAATGGAACGAAATATGTTTCATATAATCACTTCTAACTCTAGCCATTTAAAACCTCACCTTCAGCTCAAGCAAGGATAGCATAAGGATGACCAGTATTTGCTAGACCATTGAGGATAAAAGGAGGAGATCATCTTCAAGAATAAGGATATTATTATGAATATTATTACTTTCAAATTTAAGAATAATTTGTGGGGTGGTAAAGAGTTAGAGGAAAAAAATAATCTAAGATATTATAAGGAGGTGATTAACCCTAATCTTGGAAACTATAATTGTAATACCCATCCGTCTCTATGTAAATATATTAAGGCTTTAGACACAACTATTTTTAGATTGATTGGATAGGAATCAATGGTGGATTTGACTCAAATAAATGATAGAGTCTAATGATGTAATAATTTTTTTTTAGTCCTGGAAAGAGAAAAGATTGGAAATTAATTGGGAGAGAAACACTTGAGTAAGAGATGCCTGCCAAGATCTAGAAACCAGTGTGGTGGATAGGATCAAGTTATTTTCTCATTAAATCTCTTAGTTTTAGAAAAATACTAAGAAAGGGGAAATTAAAGCACTACAGGAGGGAAAAGAATTATTTAAAGGAAAATCAAATATAAAAAGAAGAACAATCCTTGGCTAGTGGTTTGGAAGACCTATGGAAGAAGGGAGAGAAATAATGTATAAAATACATTATTCGAAATCAGAAGAGGTTGTTGATTCCAGTAAAGTGCATCATTGCTCGTGGGGACACTAAGGATTGGGTTCAATATTGGGTGGAAAAGTCTTTTTCGAGTTTAATTTTCAGCTAGGGGATGATAAAAAAATCTTCTCACTATTAAATTAAGGAATTTAGATATTTTAAATTTGAAGTTGAGATTATATGTTGTTCGTTTTGAGTTATCATTAATGTAGATCTAAAGATATGCAATAATTAGGAAAATGGGTGATTTGAAATTAATTAGTAATGATTTTCTATTAGTATGGCCTCTGGGTTTATGGTCAAAAAAATTGTGAGCGTGAGCAAAGGAGATATTGTACTAGGAAAAAAGTATGCAAGATATCTACCAGTAATTGCTATGGTTCTATTTATTTATAGTTAATAAATAAATTTTTAGGCTTGAATATGAATAAGTTGTAATAAATTTGGTTCTTAGGAGAAGGTGTAGCAATTAAGATACATAGAGGTGTGGGTATTATGTTTATTCCCTACTCAGTTATCGATTGAATGTTTATGCTACATAAATATTATTCAATGGTAATTATGATTCGATATATAATATATATATATATATATTATAATATATTATATATATATATATATATATATATATATATATATATATATATATATATATATATATATATGTCTCTCTCGTCCAGATTATTTAACCCCGTGTGGGGTAAAAACTGGACTGAGAAGGGTTATCATAAATAAGAGTTCTAGTATGAGACTTCCACTGAATTCCAGGTAGCAACAGGGTTGAATTAGTTACCAATTGAGATTACACACACGTATTCAATGAGGGTTAGTCAGATTAACTATATGATATGACTTCTAAATTCATCAACCCTTGATGACAGTGATCGAGGTGGCTCTAAAAATAAAATTAGCATTGAAAAAGCTCAAAATCAATGGCATCAAATTGAAATGAAATTAGGACAAAGTCATAGTTCTTATCATCCTAATTCCAACAATGTGAATGCCATTCAAGTATGATTTAATATTATCAAGCTATTGATGGTCAAAGTTCTAATCAAACTAGGCCCAGTGATAGTCACTAATGAGCCAAGAATTTTGCAAAGGGTCAGCACACGAAATTTGGCCGTCAAACAATAAAAATTTTCACCTCTTTAATTTTGGTGGTGACCCTCAAAACTTGGCATATTTGTTTTGTATAGTTGGGGTTATATATATTATAAATTAGAAGAAAATATATTTTGGTGGCCAAGTCACCAAAGCCGCCAGCCAAGTGGTTATTATAATAAAACTATATAACATATGTGGGTGGGGCTACCAGAGACCTAGGCCCGCCCAACCGTACAACAATGACACGTGGATGAGGTGAGCCGGGTTCAAACGTGCCCAACCCAAGTGGGTCACCGTGCCAATGGGTGGCCCCAAATTTCACATACCACTGAAAATGGTTACAATGAATGTCAGTTAATCAAATCATCACCAACCATAAAAAACCATTACCACCTATTTAAAACAATGGATGGAACCAAATATGGGCGTGATAGGTTTTGAACTTAGCCTGCCCCCAAAAATTCACCACCACAACCAACAAGCCAAACAAATTTGTTGTTAACTCTGCCCAAACAAAATTCATTTTAACCGACCTTTACCATTCGACCAAGGAGGAGTGGCGGAAGTAGAGCATGGGGGATGAATTTACAGGAACTAATAGTGCCCAGGCTCGAATCGTGACCACCTAAAAGATTCCTAGGGAATTTTGGGAGAATATTTTTGTAGGGAATCTTGAGGAAATCTAAAGATTCCTTAGAGCTCCAGAGGTTGCTTGCTCAGAATATGGTCAATTTAATAGTCGTTTGACACGATTTTGTGCCATGAATCCAATGGTAATGTTTGTTTATGCATCTAAGCTTTGAATTTTTAGTTCATGTCACAAAATGGAGTTATAAGGGTCATTTATGTAAATTTGATTATAATTCATTTTTGTTTCCATTTAATGGAAGAGAAATCCCTTCTTTGAGTAGGGCCCAAGACATAGCCCACACTAGGTGAAATCCATAATAAAATCATTTTGTACCTTTGATCTCACGTTTTCTTTTGATTTTCGCTTCTTTTCATGTGTTTCAGTTACCTGGTTACATGCTCTTTTATATGAAATTATGTATGCATCCTTGACATAAAAGAACTGGATAAAGTTTGGTATCAGAGAAGGTCTTCTTGATGTGACTTACATGATTCAATTCTAACCAAGAACAAGATCCAAAGAGGAGAAGGAAAACTTGAACCCTTTGATCCTGAAGCGAGGCATGCACCATGAAGATGAAACGTTGAAGATGAGGAAGCTCTAATGTAGGAGCAAAATTATTGCAAGATCTTCTTCACCATGGCAAATAAAGTTGGCAAGTTGTTTGCAGAATATGATAAGACAATCAAGCTTGAGAAGAAAGAACTAGAGGAACATACTTTGGTAAATCATGATGGTGGAAGACTAGATCCTCTTGAACCTCCCTCTCCATCCTCTAGTGACAATTCTTCTTCCTCTTCTTCTCAACACTCTAACGGGCATCATAGGAATACATTGAAGAAGCCAATTCTTACGCTAGATGTAAAGTTTGATTTTCCCACATATAATGGAGAATGTATTGTAGGGAAACTAAAAAATTGGATTAGATAGATCTAGGTTTATTATCGGGTTCAACAGATCAAGGAAGATGACACCAAGATCCAATTAGCATCTCTTTGGCTCAGTGGCACTACTCTCATCTAGTGGGAGAGCAAGTTGTAGAAAGGCAACAAAAAATTGGGTAATATCCTTTCTTATTGGTCCAATTTTGTTTTTGCATTAAAATATCAGTTCTATCCTTTGGGTTACCAACAAAGGCATTTAATGGAATGAAAATATTTGTTAGAAGGAAAGGGGGAAAATGTACAAAGCTTCACATAAGAGTTTAGAAAACAAGATTTGAATTTGGGTATTTCACTTGATTCACCAAAAATTGCAACAAAGTATATTGGTGCATTACATAGTTACATCAAGAATTATTTGTTATTATTTGAGCCTAATACTATTGATGGATCTAGTGTGAAGGCCATTCACCTTAAAAGCATGGGAAAGAATGAAAAAGAAGAGAAACCAAATAAATCATCTTTCAAACCTCATAATCAAAATTTCAAAGGAAAAGGCATGGGAAAGGATGTTAGGTCCCTACAATACTAGTGATTCCCCCATTACTATTGTCATCGTATCCCTTATTGTTATTATTGTGTCCCTATTGTCCCCATATTTTTATTAGTGTGCCCCATAGAAACCAACTATTGCTATTATTGTGCCCTTATGTTATTACTGTTATATTGGCTTGATTGTATTATGACCCCTTAAACTCATGTATATAGAACGAAGGTTTAGTCATCTGTGTCATCCGAAAATTGTTCATTTGTGTAATGTAAAGGAGATTTCCCCCTTGAAGAGGCTAAATTCTAAGGTGTTGATATATCTTTCTATCTTTTTGTGAGCTGGTTTCCTAACATTTGGTATCAGAGCTCAGGATTCTAGGGTTTCGTTGCTCCAAACAGGTCATCGTGGCGTTTGCGCTATACTTTTTTCTCTACAACATTTCATAAGATAAAAAAAAAACCCATTTGAACCAAAACCGATATAAACTTTAGGTCAAAATTTCAGAGCTTGTCTTGCTATATTTTCAGAGATATGATCTGAGGAAGCTAGGGTTTTTGGAAACTCCCAAATTACATTCCAAACATGTGACCTGGGGAAAACCATCATAGCTTTTGTTCTGAGCATTTGATTGAAATTTCATCAAAAGTTTTAGAAACATGATGGCCTATCAATTTTTCTAAATTAGTTTTAGATACTCAGGTCGAAATAGTGACACGTGGCACTTCACACAAGTTTGCTCTACTGAACTAGTCTATAATCAGGTCACCATGGGAAATTTGGCATGTCTTTTCCTTGGAGAATCCAATATTGATCAGACTTGAGGGGTTAGAAAGAGGACTCAAAGGGCTACTGTAGGATGTGATTTGAGGTATTAGAGATCCACAATTACATAGATACAACAGATTCAATATCGAGCTCTTAAAAAGTGAAAAAAAAGGTGTGTATTTTTTTTTTTTCAGTTTTGCTTAAGATTGGTTTGAAACATTAGTTTGAAGAAATTCAAAGGTTATAGTGAATAATTATTGGCATTAATTGATGCCCCAAAAAAAGAAAATGGAAACACCTAGTAAGAAACCTGAAAGCTCTAGCATGACTCATGAAGAAGAGGAAGAAATGCAACATGATATATCAATATTACAAGACCAAGTACAACAATTTCACTCTCACAAAAGGTAATTGAAGCTAAGATGGATGGCATGGAAGCTAAGATGAATGGCATGGATGCTAAGATGGAATAACTCTAGGTAAATTTGAATAAGTTGCTACAATAAATGGTTACTAATGGTGAAAGGGTAGTAAAGGAAACTCATGATGAGAACAAAATAAATATTAATCATGATTTCATAGACTCTAACATTGAATTGAAGACCCACCATGTTCCGAGAATCGATATCAGGAAGTTTGATGGCTAGGATGCCAGAACATGGATACTACAGATGGAGCAATTTTTTGATCTCCATAAGGTACAAAACACGCAAAAGGTACATATTGCAACCTTATATTTGGAACCAAATTAGTTCGTATGGTATCGATGGCTTTGCTCTCGTAAACAAATTGTCACTTGGGAAATTTTTACCAAAGAAATGATAGCACATTATGAGGATACAAAAAGCAACACGTTTTTTTAGCCGATTGATAAATCTCAAACAAAAGGGTTCAATGATGGAGCACATTGAGGACTTCCAAGAATTGAACATAATGGTAAAAGAGATTACAGAGGATCATAGGATTGATGTGTTCATAGGGACTTTAAAGGATAATATCGAACATGAGGTTCACCTTTGGGAACCTGATTCATTGGAGAAGGCATTCAGGTTAGCAAGAAAATTGGAAAGAAAATGTTAGGCCCCTATACTACTAGTGTAACCCCTTATTATTATTAGTACAACCCTCTTATTATATTGATGTACCCATGTACTGCCCATATTGTTACTATTGTGCCCCATACAAGCCCACTATTGTTATTATTTTGCCCTTACATTATTATTGTTATGTAGGCTCTGACCCCTTAGACTCCTATATATAGAGAGGAGGTCTTTTCGTTTGTATCATCTAAGAATTGTTCATTTATGTAATGTAAAAGAGGTTTCCCCCTCGAAGAGGCTGAATTCTAAGGCGTTGATCTATCTTTTCTATCTTTTCTTGAGCTGGTTTCAGAACATTTTGTATCAGAGCTTTGGATTCTAGGGTTTCGGTGCTCCAAACAGGTCATTGTGGAATTTTCTCTATAACGTTTGTTCTGCGACATTTCAGAAGTTGAAAAAAAAAACCATTTGAGAATGCATCGCGATAAATCTCGGGTCTGAGTTTCAGATCTTTTCGTGCTATAGTTGTGGAGATATGATCTGTGGAAGTTGGTATTTTTTCAGACTCCTGAATTACATTCCAAACAGGTGAGCTGGGGAAAATCATCATAACTTTCTCTCTGAGCATTGGATTGAAATTTCGTCAGAAGGTGCAGAAAGAGGACAGACTGTATTTTTCTTGTATATATTTTTTAGAGTCAAAGGTAGAAACAGTGACTCGTGGCAGGTCGTACAAGTTCACTCTACTAAATAGGTCTATAATTAGGTGACTGTGGCAGATTTGGCATAACTCTTCATTGGAGAATACAATTGGGGTCAGACTGGTGGCATTGGAAAGAGGACATAGAGGGCTGCTGCAGGTCACAATTTAAGAACTTAAAGATCTAAAAGTACAGAGTTATATCCATTTCAAGATCGAGCTCATAGAATCAAGAAAAAACAAGATGAGGAAGTTTGATGGGAAGGATCCGGTAAATTGGATACTTCAGATGGAGCAATATTTTGATCTACATGGTGTACCACTATTACAGAAGGTATGTATTGCATCTTCATATTTAGAACCGAATCAATTTTTTGGTATAAAGGGCTTTGTTCTCATAAACGACTTGTTACGTGGTCAATTCTCATAGAGGAAATGATAGCACATTATGAGGATACAAAGAGCAACACCTTCTTTAGAGCAACAACACAACAATTGGAAAGAGTAAAAGGGCTTTGTGACATACTAGAAAGTAAAATTAGGGCACCAATGAATTCTACCCCTCACAACTATGAAGATGGAAGTGTTGTTTCTCCTAGCCTTCCACAACCTACAAGGGTTACACCGCAACAATTGGAAGAAAAAAGAGAAAAAGGGCTTCATTACAATTGTGATAGAAAATGCACTAAAGGTCATAAGTGTGTTGAGAAGAAATTATTTTACATAGAGTATGAAGAGGAGGAAGAAAAGGATCAAGAAAATTCAAAAGAAGAGGATATACGCCAGGATCCAACCCTAGAGATAGAAGAAATGAATAAGACCATATCTTGTAAATCATTGGCAGGAATTACCACTCCTCAAACTATCGAGATAGAAGGACATATCAAGAAGAAAAATGTTCAAGAAGTGAAAGATCACATCGAACATCAACAAATGAATCCGACCATATCTTGTAAAGGATTGGAAGAAATTATCACTCCTCAAACTCTAAAGATAGAAGGACATATCAAGAAGAAAAAGGTTCAAGTGGTGAAAGATCACATCGTGCATCAACAACAAGTTCTCCAGCTTTTAAAGGATAATGCCACTTTGGTGCAAAATCGAATGAAACAACAGGTAGATCAACATCGTAGTGAAAAATGTTTTGATGTAGGTGAGTGGGTATTTCTACTACTACATCTCAAGCAAGCTATTTGTGAGAAGGAAATGTTGGCAATACTACATGCACTTAAAAAATGGCGACCTTACCGAATGGGAAGACGCTTCAAGGTAAAAATGGATCATGATAGTCTTAAATACTTTTTAGAACAACTATTATATTTAGAAGAAAAGAAAAAATGTGTCACAAATATGTTGGGTTATGACTTTGACATCATCTATAGAAAATGGAAGAAAAATTTTGTTGTAGATGCACTCTCAAGAAAGGATGAGGATGTGGAAGCATTGTTTTATGTTATTTCTATTATCCAACCAGATTGGATAAATGAAGAAAGGGATGAATCGAAGAAGGATGAAGAAGTACGGCCACTTATTCAAAAGTTGCAAAAGATCCCAATTCAAACAATATTGCCAGAAATTGAAGAGGAAGGAAAAATCATATTGGAACCTGGAGAAGTCACAGAAACAAGAACCCGACAACTACGAAACCAATCGATTTCAGAGTATCTCATCAAGTGGAAGAACTTACCTGTTGAATATTCCACATTGGAGGACAAGAAGTTTATACAGAAGCATCAAGAACTACTCAAGCGTTGAGGACAACGCTTTTTGAAGGAGAGGGGCATGTTAGGCCCCTATACTACTAGTGTAACCCCTTATTAATATTAGTACAACCCCCTCATTATATTGATGTACCCATGTAGTGCCCATATTGTTACTATTGTGCCCCATAGAAGCCCAATACTGTTATTATTGTGCCCTTACATTATTATTGTTATGTAGGCTTTGATTATATAATGACCCCTTAGACTCCTATATATAGAAAGGAGGTATTTTCATTTGTATCATCCAAGAATTGTTCATTTATGTAATGTAAAGGAGGTTTCCCCCTCGAAGAGGATGAATTCTAAGTCATTGATCTATCTTTTCTATCTTTTCTTGAGCTAGTTTCATAACAGACTCAATAAAAATCGAAGGTGATTAGAGTCATCTTTTGTTTTTTCTCAACTCTTTAAAATTGAAAAAATAATTTGTGTCAAAGCATCTAAAATTCATTTAATTCGAAAAAACATTTTTCCCTTTTATTTTGAGTTGATCAAGTAATCCGCAATTATGGAAGAAAGTCAATCAAAACCCCGTCATTCGTGGATACTTACGAGTCAACCGTCGTTGACTCTGGAAGCAAAACCATTCCGGAAGAAGCAAACTTGTTTGACCGGATCAAAGTTCCCTAGGTTGGTTGGAGCAAGCACTCCAACATCCTCAGAGACTCTAGTTCCTCTGAACATTTCTGGTATCCTTGCCTCAACAGAAGAAACTCCGCAACAACAAAAGGACATTACAACTAATCCTAGTGTGATGGTTAACACTTCTATTCCTGAACCGGCTTCGTCTACAGCCGATTCGGAAGGTGTTACTCCCCAACCATCTGTTGCTGTAGAACTTACATCTTCTTCGGCACCAAAAATATTTTACGGACCTGACGGTTTGCCTCTTCCACCTAGATTGATTGCCATAGAAGAGATTGTGGAAGATCCTTCGTCTAGCACACCAATGCAACTTGGAGCTGGGATCGCCCTGTATCCTTCTCCATCAGAAGATATTCACCCGCCATCAGAAGTTCCTGAAGAATCATTGAGCAATCTTTTGGATAGGCTTAATATGTCTGAACAACCATCAACATCAAGGACTGCGTTACCCAACATATCAACAACAGAAGCTCCTTCTGCTACTCCGACAATGTTCGCTGGCGTGCCATCTATCCCAACCAGCTTTCAATCGCTGGATGGAGTCCATCTAGGGGCTATTTCGACAGTATGTACTGTTCCCATTTGTTCGTTCAGAAGTATATTTGGAATCTCTTATGTTGAGTCTCAACAAATTGATCCTTCACAAGGTTAATTTGGGCAAACTGGTCCCCAAAGGCAAATCATTCCTTTGAGTACTGGATTACCGTCGTATGGAGGGACGTATACCCTTTCATTTCCTTCCTCGGAAGGACAACCATGTGTGAGTTCACAAAAAAATTTGGGTTATGCTGGAATCACGACTAGCAGTTGGGTGCCAATCCTGTCTCAACAACCAAGAGTTGTATGCTCAATACAACAAAGTTTACCTATGACAAACATCCCCACTACGCCGGCTATTGTGGCAGTATCGCAAGTACAAGCATCACTAATTGTATGCCAACCTCAAGTTTCACAGGTTGCAATGCAACAATCTCTTGTACCTCTGACACAACCACAATCACCAACTAGTGGAATGGCACGGGTTCAAACAGGGAACACCAATCCCCATCTTGGTCAAACAGTCAGTACTGGGCAACAACCCATGGCTTCACAACCATGGCTGGTGCAATACCAACAACCGCAATTCCAGCAGGCTTACCAAGGATATGAG
>APFE031069216.1:0-17431 GCA_000404065.3 Pinus taeda | reverse complement strand
CAAATTTTGCTTGAAAACTCTTTGAAATGACAAAATTTGACCTTGACACTTCAAAATAACTTTGTAAGAGCATGTTTGATCACTGGAGGAAGGCTGGAAAGATTGACACTAACAGGTTGGAAGTGGAAAATTCATGTAGAATTTGTCCATATATATTGAAAAGTTATGTTGAAGGGCCATTATTTACAGTAATATGAAAATATGTTTCAAGACTTTTTGGTGCTACTATATTGGATCTTACTCATGAACCTACTCCACGTGTTCTCTCAGTTTTGCTTCATAGTTTTAAGTTTAGTAATGTGAATTTTTATTATTATTCGAAAAAAAATTAAGGCGCTGACAGTGGGATTGTCAACATTAATTGTAAAATGTTGAATCAAAGCACTGATAAATGGAGTATCAACACTAACTTTTAAATATGTAACAAGTAGAATATTAATGCCCATTTGAATTTTAAATTTTCAAATGTCAATATCAAATGCTGACAGAGCACATGTTAGTAGAGGAGCGATAAACCGATCAAGTGAGCGTTGGCTAATCAAATGTTAACATGTCATTTCATAATTTCACATGGGGATATTTTCACCACTAGAAGTTGTTATCTCTCATTGTGGTGATCGAATCTCACTCCCATTTCCATTGCCAGTGTCCTGGACGATGGAAGTTATGGGGAAGAACGGAACGTTGCACAAAGGGGAACCCAAAGGACCCGACCTTCTTGAGGCATATCCAGAGGTTCGAGATCATTTTCGGGAGGCTATATTGATGAATTTTTATTCTGGTGTACAAGTTAACATGATGGGGTTGCTAGGGCTTTCACTGAAGGATTTGATGGCTAGAGGGTTACTGTTGGTGGTGTGTCTTTCCCTGTCACATAGCAGGTGGTTGACGAGGCTATAAGCCTCCCTATGGATGGATAATGATGGTGTAAAAGACATATTTTGGCTAGAATTGATGTGCCTTTTTTCCTAAAGGATGAATTTAAGTATAGGCCCTAGCATTCAGAGATACAAAGAGCTTGGTTAAAGGATGAATGACACCTGCTCTTGAGAATTACACAGTCAATTTTCACTTATGAAGGACGCTTCAACAAAGTCAATTTGTATCTTTTCACTTCCTCGCTCACATTGCAGGACAAGTCAAGATGAATGCCCTGTTGTTATAGACATTTTTGGGCACTTCAACCCTAATCATAAATGTCCATAAACTGAGGGCTCCTAAGTCCCTAAAAGTGTTGCTTCACTGCCTAAAGGAACAAGGTCAGCTGATTACATCATCTCCCAAAAGTTCTCCATTGAAAACTGCTCATAAATGGTCAAAACTGGACCATACTGAAAGCTCAGTGTAGAGGGTGTGATGCATATCACCTTCCCAGTGTATAAGGTGCGATGCATACTGAATTTCTCCTCTATACGGTGCGATGGTCGTGAATGGACAAGTGGCAGGGACAAAATGCGAGGTGGAAGATCATGGAATCTTCCAGAAGCTTCTTCCAGAAGCTTCCCCTCTGACACTTGCCTCTCTGTTTTCGACCAGGGATGAGTAAGAGATCATCATTCTCCAAGTGGAAGCAGGAACTATCAGAGGGAGGACACTAATCAAGATCCCAGAAGGATGACTCACTCTCTCTGTAATCATCTATATATGGATCCCTCATCACAGAGATCCAGAGGCTGGAATTTTGTATATTATAGAGAAGTGTTGTTGGTTTTCTGGTGTACATTCATAGTGTTGGGTGATCTAAGCTTTGCTTGAGGTGAAGAAGGGCTTCCTAGCTGGAGGATGATGCTAGGTCAGAACATATGGTTGTAATCCTCTTGCTACTTTTCATCTTAATAAATCTATTCTAGTTTTCTTCCATATTCTTGTGTACTAGTTTATATATGCATTTATATGGTTAACACACATCTGGTCCTATGTTATTTATGAATATAGATCTTTGTTTCTTCGATAGTAGTATGTTGCTGTGATTCTATAGGTTCTCTTTGAAGCTGGGCAGACGAAGAAGAAGCGGAGAAGCTCTGACAAGAAGGAGAGGAAATCAAGCACAAGACTAAGGTTGGTCTTCTTGGTTCTCCTCTTGTCTATTTTTCATAAAAGAAAACAAAAGTAGACTTTACTTGTTTGTTTCTAAGATAGCCACCCATCTTAGTAGGAATAGCAGCATCCGAGTGGACACTCTTCCCGGTAACAAGCTAGTGACCCATGCATCGTAAATGTATATTTTGACCAACACATACCATGGTTTCGAAAATTGGAAGGGTAGTTAAAGAAGGAAGGCTACTAGAGGAGTCAACTACGACACCCATGGTGCTACCATAAAGGTTATTTCCCCCAGAGGGTAGATCACCAATGTGAAAGGGACACCCGTAAGGTTGTTGACCTCCAAGACCAAAGGGTGCACCAAGAATAAAACCTCATGGAATGAAGACTTGACTAAAGTAGATGGTACCCCAAGGATAGAACACATTTCTAAGGACTTTTCCCCCAACCCCTTGGAAATTCCAAGAAAATTGAGTATTCCCTTGAAAAGGTGACTCCCTTAAACGTTTAAATCCCTAAGGATACGTGAACCTATCAGAAATGTGTGTTTCCCCAATTGTGCTATGGAATAACATAGACCTAATATTTGTATTCCAATCAGAAAGGAACCCAACAATTGGTGCAAATGAACTACCTACAAACAGAGTATGACTAGGTGATGAACTTGTAGACCTTAACACAAATGGAGGGCTTGAACCTCCTACAATGGATGTATGTATGGTACTCATAGTGGAACTAGAGCCTCTTTTAGATGTGATCAGTGAAACCATGGTCAAGATGTGGAGGAAGTTATGACAAATGTACCAAATGGAGTAAAAATCAATTTTCGGTATTTATGCTAATAAAAGAAGATGGTTTTAGTGGTAATGGTGTATATATGACCTGTGATATTCATAGAAGGTATGGAAGTTTCACTAGGAGGAAATCCTATGCACTATGTGTTGAAACACTAGTTATTCCATCTAGTGAATATCAACCACACTTGACTCTTGGTAAAGGTAACTTCAATAGAATTATATGGTGAAATATACACGCCAACCTAGGAAAATATATGAAAACATGTGGCTCATGGGAGAATCAGAATGAGGTGGAAAATTTTTATCAACCACTTCTTGAAATATTGATTCAACACCCTGAGAACCAACCAAAGTGATACTTTAGGTAGGTAAGTTTATCTTAGTAATGGAGTTGATCCTATGTCTAGATATTGGTGGACCCTCCTTAGGTAAAATGCCATCAATGAAACTATAACCATGTCAAATGATATCAACCATGATGGATACAAAATATGTATGCAAATAAATGAGAGCAATGGTTAGGGTCAACTAGACCCGAGCAACAAACCAACACCTCAAAAATGTAAGGAACAAGTAACCAAACTACAGGATCAAAGGGATTTTCCCTCAGTTGAAGTTTTTATTATTAGGGACCATGTCAAACACAAATATATGGATGGGATAGTTCCTGTGACCTATTTTTTAATGGTTCAATGCCTAATGTAGATACCCTTAATTATTCCTAGTCACCCTCCATGCATTCTTGGTGAGTACTAACCAATGTGTATCCTATGTATTATAAGTATGTCTCACTTTTCATGACTTTATAAAATCCTTAATATTATGGCCAATATGGTTATCATATACAACCAATCTACTTGAAGAAATAATTTTTGGTTGGGTCCACACGAAGAGGAAAGTTATCGAACCTGTAATCTCTCAAAATATACCCCTGTATATGTGTATACCACACCACTACGACCAAATGACTTTGAATTGATCCCAACATGACATAGTCCTTGAACCTTGTGTTGGAAGAGATTCATAGGAAGTGTTTGATTACAAATGAGTTTGCATTTCTAACTCAACGTTATAGTGTTTATTTTGATGGCCTTGAATAATGCCCTCTCAAAACTATTCCAAGGGCCTAAAATCCTAAGATAATATTAGTGTGCTATAAACAAATGAAAAATGTTTAATCAATTTTATTAATCATTTCTCTTATTAGTTGTTATTTAATTCAAGAATATATGAAATGGAACTTTTTAGTAGTACGAATTTGTTTTGAAATATAAAGATGCAAAAGGAAAAGACCGTTTTTACCCATTTCTCTCGAGGGAGGAAGCTAAGAACTGGGGAGTGGGAGACGACTGGTAAGAGAAAGGGTTTCAAGCTTCTGCAAGCATTGAACTCCATGGAGGTGCACAAAGGGGGGAGCTCCACTCCCTCCTATAGTCAGGTAGTAGCCAGCCTAGGTAAGAAACTGATAAAAACTGCCAGAGGTCCTTCAGGAGAAGGGAAAAGGAACATTCAAGAGGATCAGGATTTTACCGATACAAGGGATGACAATAGAACAGAAGAAAATGAGGAAGAAGAAAAGAAACAAGAAGCAAAAAGCAAAATGCAAAAGGGTCCATGCAAACCTAAGGCTAAGGTAACACCCAGAGTAGTTTTAAATGATCTAGCTCTGCAGGTGCATAGGGACCACATGCAGACCTATGCTATCATTTGTAAATTCATGGGATTATGGCCCGCAGAAAATGCACTACAAGCATGGATTAAATACCACTAGAAACTGAAAGGAGGCATATACCTACACCTTGAGTCAAAGGGTTTCTTCACTATGGTCTTTACAAATATCGAGGACAAAGACAGGGTGTTTGAAGGAGGGCCCTACTTCTATGCAGCTGCAGGCCTCTATATGCAACCTTGGATGATGAATTTTGTCCCAAAGCGGGAGACTTTCACTTCGGTCCTGGTCTGGGTAAGACTCTATTCCCTACCCCTAGATTACTGGCAAAATTAATCTTTGTTTGCCATAGGAAATAAATTAGGGCATTTTGTCAAAGCATATGAGGCTACCAGAAGGGGAAAATACACTTCCTTCACACGAATATGTGTAGAGATGGATCTCTCTAGAGCTCTACCGGATGAGGTCAACTTGGAAGTTTCTGATGAAGAATGGGTGCAAACAATAGATTATGAACATATTCCTTTCAGATGTCACAGGTTCCATGAGCATGGGCACCTATCTAGAGAATACCCCCTCAGTAAAATAGAGAATAAAAGTAAAGCTACCACAGTGAAAGACACTAAAAACTTTCACAAAGTGGGATATTGAGGAAAGGGGGGCAAAAGGGGGCTAAATAAACATCAAACAGAAGGGCAACAGGCCAGTCTGAACAAGTTCCAAGTACTAGAAGAAGAGGAAGAGACAACAAAGATAGATCAATTAATGGAAGACAGCCCAGGGGAGAAGGAGAAGGAAGAAAATAGTGGACAAAAACAAGATATTAATAAATAGAAAGAGACTACGTTGAGCGATGGGGAACTAGAAATGGACCAAGAAATGACCCAGAGTGAGATGGAAATGGAGGATCATGAACTGCAGGATATTCTTGATAGAGAACACCTAGATCTGGAAGGGTTCTTAAAACAGGGGACCATGGGAGGGGTAGACTCACTACCTCAAGAAGAGTTTAACAGAGTACAACAGATGTTCCTATGGAGAAATTAGGCTAAAGGGCTAGAAAGGCAAGGAAACGAAGGTGTGAAAACTATAAAAACTACACCAGGATTAGCTCCTAGAAATCCAGGAAGAAAAAGAGGCAGAAAAAATTAGAATGAGTTATTGATGGAATGTGGAAAGCTAATGATAGATTCAGGTAAGATGAAAGATCTAACCAGCTACTCCGTTACAAATCTTTCATAATGAAGTTCACATCTTGGAATATCAAAGGTCTAGGAAGTAAAAGAAAACAAAGGATACTTAGCAATAGAATGAAACAAGAAGCTCCAAATATGATCTTTATCCAGGAAACTAAATGTTCCATTAAAAAAATAAAAGTGTGGAGCACTTGAAAGGTATGCTTTTGACAAACAATTTAGTGGATTTTCAGTAATAATTGTAACCTTTTCTGCATTGTGAATTCAAAGAGATAAAGTATTTTAATAAAATGTGAAAGAATTAACATGGGAAGGTCAATCATTAATAATTGTTGTTTTTCTATACAGGGAAAGGTGGAAGCAAGGAGTTGCTGTCCAAAAGTGAAAAACAGAGGAAGAATAACTGCTGTCCCTCCAGAAGGGAACCAGATGCGAACAAGATCGAGCAAATCAGAACTGAATAACCCAGGAAAGGAAGGAGGGATACCAATTCGGCGAAAGTGAGAAAGAAAAGTAAAGGATTAACAGATTGGCGAATCCCTCAGGATCTTCAATCCTGAGGGATCGCTGTTTTACTTATCTTTGTTACGTAGATATCTCCGTCGTTACTCTTATAGAAAGGAACAACGTCGATGAGCAAGGGGACTCTGCCTTTTGTAATTTTCAGTTTTCAGACAAAAATTTGATCATCGAGTCTCACTGAGACCTGGTTTATTGTACATTTGTTGATGCATTAATATAAAAGACTTGGTGTTTATTTCATCTTTGCGTCTGGAGTAACCTAAGGCGGTGTACCATTGGCAGCTAAGGGCCCGGCTCCGAAGGGCACTTACTTTTGTATCATTATACTGTGATTTACGCGTGGTTTGCTTATATTTATTACTCGGTAATCTGATATATCTTTCATATTCTAT
This sequence comes from Pinus taeda, assembly GCA_000404065.3. NCBI lineage: Eukaryota > Viridiplantae > Streptophyta > Pinopsida > Pinales > Pinaceae > Pinus > Pinus taeda. The sequence continues at coordinate 10,812 of APFE031069216.1, read as the reverse complement.
GTTATGCTTTGTTATGATCAATACATTAATGGTTTTTCCGTGTAATGACTCTGCACCGTATAATTGAATCTCTTCAGAGTTGAATCGCGTGTTTTTAGCCTTAAACCAGCTATTTCTGTTACAGAGCGTCGATGTGAATGTTACTGTCATTGGATCCATGTGAAATAACAATTATTGGAACTTGAAAGTAATGTTACTCTGTTTAGAAACATAGTTATATTATCCTTCATTCTCAGATTACTATATTAACGCGAGGCGTGCATATATGGTTGATTATTGTTGTTCCATAATTCATCAATGAGTGTTATTCCATAAAGTATATTCCATCCAGTTTGCTTGAGGAAAGGAGAGTGTTATAGCAGAATGTGAGTAAGTTGGTTTTGACTCGCGAGACTTAGTTCTTTTTATTGATGTTCCATTTACTGTTGTTCCATTTACTGATGTTCCATTTACTGTTGTTCCATTTACTGTTGTTCCATTTCCTTTTTGTTGTTCCATTTTACTTGCCTGTCGTTCTATTTACTTGCCTTTGTTGTTTTGGTGTGAGATAAGGTCTAAGGCTGTAGTGAGCCTCAGCAGACACTGCCTAGCTCCCAGACCTATGGTCCATGCTCTAATTTCATTTCTATCAGTTTCTAGAGGGATGGGTTATCGCTTCCGTAACCTTGACTAATCAACTGTTTTGTGTGATTCTATCTTTTGGAATAATTTAGTTATAGTTTAGCATCTATTTACCTTGGTATTTTATGAACACTATACTACTAAGCATTACTCGGACGAATAGCCTCAGATTGAGTTACTCTTTGCAATAACAAAACGTTCCCGGATTGATATATTAATGTAGGATAATTAGAGGTGTGGGAAACCCTAGTTATAGCTCTACATTTTGGCGCCGTTGCCGGGGAAAGGGTATAGCCATTTGCCCTTTACAGAGTAGTGTGAAAATCCACTAGGGGGGAGTTGGATTTTAAAAACAGAAGGTAAGAACCTGCGTACAGAGCATGTAAAAGCCCTGCTCCACCGTCCTCTCTCTTAGCAGAATTGCTGGTTGAATAGGATTTAGTAGTTTTTAGAGTGCATGACTAAGCAAAAAAAGCCAGAAAAGAATATCAAACCTCCAACCAAACCCGAAAAAGCCAAAGGGCCGGTGACCCTTGGCCGAACAACCTTCATAGAAGAAATCTATAAGAAAACTGAATCTCAGCCGTCGGTAGGCCCCAGAAAGATTAATTCTAAACAGCCTACTAGCTCCCTTCAGGCCACAACATCACCATCTGGAGCCTTTGCTGAGGTGCATAGTTAGACTGATGAACATGACTTTCAAGAAATTGAAAATTCTGTTTCAGAACGACTGCAGGAAGGGAACCTAAGCAACCTTTGTGAAGGAGAAGGGGAAACAGGGGAAATAGGAGAGCTAAGGTCTCCTCCTAGGATAATCCAGCCGTTAAATAGCCCAGATAAGGGGAGCGAGGTAAAAATCATTATTGAAGGCACCCCATTCCCTCAGATAGAAATTCCAGATAGGGGAAGTGTTATTAAAACAATCCCTGCCAAGGTCGTTCCTTCTCAGCCTAGGAATACCCTCCTAGAAATCCCGGAAGGTTACTGGCACATATTTGATCCTATGGTGCAGAATCAGCCAAATACGCAAACTTCTACATTGCAATATCCTATAGTGGATTCGGCAGCAAATGCGGCCATGAAAGCGATCCCTCTTCAACACATCCCTACGTTTCATGGACTTACATCAGAGGACCCTGATGCATTTCTATTTGAATTCGATGTGCTTTGCAGGGGATATGATTACACCACTGACCCCCAAAAATTAAAGTTGTTCCCCTCCACTTTGAAAGGGGCGGCTCTAAGATGGTTTATGGGTTTAGGTGGTGGAGTCATAAACAACTGGGAACAAATGAAAGAATCTTTCCTAAAGAAATATCAGGATTACTGCAGGTCGAGAGAACTAAAAGATGAAATCTTCCAAATGACAGCTAGACCAAATGAAACTTTAGAAGAATACGTTGAACGTTCCCAGTATAATTTACAGAGATCCCCCTATGCATCACTACCTCTACCTGATAATGTGTTGAAAACTGCATTGATTAGAGGTATGAAAGAACAGTGGATTGAAACATTAAATATCATGGGAAAAGGGGATATTTATCAAGATAATTTTGTTGACATCATTGATTTATGCATCAGGAGTTCAAGAGGCAGCACAAGGATAAAACCAACAGAATATGATCGGTTTTTCAGAGATAAAAAAATATCAACAGAAGGAGTAACACGTGTAGAACTTGGAAATTTATTAGAAAATTTTAAAACTGATATTCTGGGGACATTAACTACACAACTTGATATTGTGCAGGCTAAACAAAAGCAGATGGAGGCGGAACAAAATCTGGCGATTTTCTTCCCCCGATGTAGAAGAAAACATAGCCACAAGGAATGCCCACTGGATACAGTTCAAACATGTGCTATCTGTACAAAAGATCACCTTACTAAGAGTTGCCCCTCACTTCCTGGATTGAAGGCAGTATATAAGGAAGTGGAAGAAGAACCAGAGCCAGCATACTTCGTTAACCACCATCGCCAATGGAAACCTAGGCAATCTGGTATGTTTTCAGACTCAACTTCTTCTTTCCAACCCCCGTAGTATAATGCTCAGCAATATAGTATGTGGCAAAACCAATCTCCACCCCCATTTCCGAACTGGTCATCACAGCCATTCTCTTCTCCAAATCCATGGATGAATCAAACAAGCCAATTCGGCTGGCCAAATTTTCCCTACCCCCCACCATATTGGCAGAATAACTCATATCCTCCACAATGGATCCCCCCTACTTCACAAGGTTCACCCTGGCAGACAAATTGGCCAAAATCGACATATCAGCCAACAAGAACTATTCCACTCCTTCAACCGACTCTGCCATCTTTACAACAAAACCCCCAGTCTAATATGAGACCACAACTCCCAGCCCAACCCAATCCCAATCCCAATAATAGACCGGTCCAATCCCTCCAAATCATAGAAACATCAGAAATCGGACCTGACCTAAGGGAGTGCAATGATCTTCAGTTAAGATCTGTACGTATAATAGAAACAGAGGGAGACCAAATAGTTCATATTGAAGATCAGTTACCAATAGAACAACCGTTACAACAAGAGGGTGTAAATAAGGAACAGACCCATCATCAAGCAAGTACATCCTCTCCTCCCTTCCCAGAACGATTAGTCATACCACGACCGGTGCAATATCCAGACTTTGACATTCTGGGAGAGTTACAAAATCTGTACATAAGAATTCCATTCCTCCAAGCCATTCATGACATACCTATATACGCAAAAACTATAAAAGAATTGTGCATAAAAAAAATCAAGGAGGAATACAACCACTAACCCAAGAGTCCAAGTAGTCGGTACTTTATCTGACCTGTTATCAGGAAAAGAGACACCCATTAAATATGAAGATCCCGGAAATCCAATTGTAACTGTTCAAATCTATGGTCAGACCCTGACTAATGCTTTAGTTGATCTAGGAGCTGCAATCAATATTACAACCTCTACCTGCCAAAGCTCGGTACATCAGTAGAACCTACTTCTACTTTGTTAGAATTGGCAGACGATTTGTAGTTCGACCGGGAAGTACTCTACGATGTCATGGTTCTGTAGATTCCTGGGAATACCCAACCGATTTCCTGATAATTAATCCAAAAACCCGACTGGATGGACATCCGCTAATTCTAGGAAGACCTTGGCTTGCTACTGTCGATGCTTACATTGGTTGTCGGCAGGGAAACATGACCATAACTAGAGGACCATACATTAAAAATCTAGTTCTATACCCTCCAGCACAGCCAAGTCTTACAATGATTAAAACTAACCAGCACCCTGTGTCATACCTTACTAACAATATCAGATCCCCATTAACTGTACAGAAGGCTCTAGACTTTAAAGACCAAACGAAAGATCATGCCATCAATAATTTCATTAGTCAAACTGAATCTAGATCTCACGCACAGTGTTTCATGATAGAAGCAACATTTGATAGTGAGCTAGAAGAAGATCCTTTGAAAGATGTGCATGACAAAACAATACCTGTAACTATTGTTGCTAACAGTAAAGTAGTGGAAATTGAACCATGTAAGACTCTAAATATCAATGCCAACCTCACACCGGACCAAGAAACAAAACTCGTCCATCTGTTACGAAAGTATCAAGGAGCATTTGCGTGGGATTATCATGATATGAAAGGGATTGATCCTCAATTATGCACCCACCACATCTATATAGAAAAAGATGCAAGACCTGTTCGTCAACTGCAAAGAAGACTCAACCCCCATCTAAAAGAGGTTGTAAAAGTCGAACTTCAGAAACTTTTAGATGTTAATTTTATCTATCCTATTTCCGATAGTAAATGGGTCTCTCCCCTGGTGGTGGTACCCAAGAAAAATGGAAAATGGAGGATTTGTGTGGATTACAGGGAGTTAAATAAAGCCACACAGAAAGATCACTTCCCTCTCCCATTCATAGACCAAGTATTGGACACTTTAGCAGGAAAGAAATTATTTTCTTTCCTGGATGGCTTCAGCGGATACAACCAAATTCAAATTTCCCCTGAAGACCAAGATAAAACTACCTTTACCTGTCCTTGGGGAACGTTTGCCTATCGAGTTCTACCCTTCGGCCTATGTAACGCTCCTGCTACATTCCAAAGGGCTATCCTTAGCATCTTTGCAGATTTAATAAATGATGGACTGGAGGTGTACATGGATGACTTTACACCATATGGAGATGATTTTGATCCAGCTTTAGATACTCTAGAAAAAGTCCTACAACGTTGCATCGCTACCAGGCTTTGTCTAAGCCACGAAAAATGTTATATGATGATGACAAAAGGGCTCATTCTAGGACACTATGTTTCAACAGCTGGCATCTAGGTAGACCCGGCCAAAATCCAAATACTTTTGCTTATCCCCACCCCCACTACTCAAACAGAGGTACACAGTTTCCTTGGATTTTTTGGGTATTATAGACGATTTATAGAACATTACTCACATATTGTTGCACCTCTATGTGCTCTAACTGGTAATGTTGATTTCTTGTGGACAGAAAAATGCGACCATGCTTTTAAGGAATTAAAGAAGCTTGTATCAATAGCCCCAGTCCTTCGAGGACCAAACTGGAATTTACCATTCCAAATCTCATCTGATGCCTCGGATACAGCAATCGATGCAGTCCTAGGGCAGGAAGAGGATAAAAAACCATATGCTATCTACTATATCAGCAAAAATTTATCCTCTGACGAATTGAATTATACTGCTACTGAAAAAGAATTCATGGCTGTAATACATGTTGTTAATAAGTTTAGACATTATATCACAGGCTATCCCGTTACGTTATATACAGATCATTTTGCTATCAAATATTTGGCAAATAAACCTGTTAAGAATGCTAGAATAACCAGATGGTTGATCTTATTGCAGGAGTTCGATATCACAATCAAGGATCGACCTGGCAAGGAGAACCCTGTAGCCGATTTTTCTCTCAACGAATACCCAAAATCAATTGAAACAGCAGCAGTGGAAGATCAATTTCCTGATGAGCACCTGTTTGTTGTTGCTGTTCGAACACCCTAGTATGCTGATGTCGCCAATTAACTTGCAGTAGGTAAGCTACCAAAACACTTAACCCCTCAGGAACGTAAGCAGATTGTTTAGAAGAGCACTCGATTTTCGTGGATTGGGGGCTATTTGTTCCATACAGGGGCAGACATGCAAATTAGGAGATGTATTCGAGAAGATGAAATTTTCGACATTTTAAAAGCCTGTCATGACGGACCATGCGGGGGACACTTTGCTGAAAAGAGAACAACACATAAAGTATTGAAGAGAGGATACTATTGGCCTACAATTTTCAAAGATGCGAAAAAATTTACCCAAGCCTGTGACAGCTGCCAGCGAGCAGGACGACCTGGTCAAGCCGACGAAATGCCTCTGAGACCACAATTAGTCATTGAGCCATTTGAACGATGGGCTCTTGATTTCGTTGGGCCCATTAATCCATCATCAAATCAGAGAACATACATCCTGGTGGCGACAGACTATGTTACCAAATGGGTTGAGGCCGAATCATTGCCTAGAGCTACAGAAGATTCTATAATACAATTCTTGTTCCATTTGTTTGTACGTTATGGACTTCTGAGAGAACTAATTACAGATGGAGGACCACAATTTTTTGGAAATAAATTAGCTGCAACACTTAACAACTATCATGTCCAGCATAAAATTACTACCCCATATCACCCGCAGGCGAATGGGCAAGTAGAAAGTAGCAATAAGGTAATAGAATCGATTTTAACAAAAACCATTGCATCGCATAGGCATGATTGGGCAGCCCGATTACCTGAAGCACTGTGGGCTTATAGAACCACATGGAGGAGTACCACAGGCTATTCACCCTATCAATTAGTGTTTGGAAAACAACCTATCTTCCCCATAGAATTCGAAATCCAAACGCTACGAACTGCACAGGAAGTTGGCCTAGATCTAAGTGAGGCACAAATCAATCGATTACAGTAGATTAATGAATTGGACGAAATCAGGCTCTCTGCATTACAAAATACAGCACTTATTCAACAGCAGCGAGCTAAATGGCATGATGCACTTATCAAAAATAAAGTCTTTCACGAAGGAGACTGGGCTCTGTTATATGACTCTCGGTTTCAGGACTTCCCGAGGAAACTTAAGACTCGATGGTTAGGACCATACGAAATCCAGAAAGTACATGATAATGGGACCCTCACTCTCATCATAATTGATGGTTCCGGATATGCATTCAAGGTAAATGGCCACCGAGTTCGTCTCTATCGAAAGCCACTCACTCGGGAATCCTTCTATCAGCAGCTACGTCAAGACACTGATATGGAAATTTTAGGAGAGGAAGCAAAATCTTCCTCACCTATAATTTAGTAAGGAATTCATTTTTCTCTAACTTGTACATAAATTCTTGTATATATGTTTCTTTTAATTTTTGCATTCTGCGTGTTCTTGTTGTTCCTTTTTCAAAAGGAACAGCACTTGCGTGTTTTTGCTGTTCCTTTTCAAAAGGAACAACACTTGTGTGTTTTTGTTGTTCCTTTTCAAAAGGAACAGAACTTGTGTGTTTTTGCTGTTCCTTTTCAAAAGGAACAGCATTCGAGTGTTTTTGTTGTTCCTTTTCAAAAGGAACAGCATTCGAGTGTTTTCGCTGTTCCTTTTCAAAAGAAACAACACTTGTGTGTTTTTGCTGTTCCTTTTCAAAAGGAACGACACTTGTGTGTTTTTGCTGTTCCTTTTCAAAAGGAACAACATTCGAGTGTTTTTGTTGTTCCTTTTCAAAAGGAACGGCACTTGTGTGTTTTTGCTATTCCTTTTCAAAAGGAACAGCATTCGAGCGTTTTTGCTGTTCCTTTTCAAAAGGAACAGCACTTGCGTGTTTTTGCTGTTCCTTTTCAAAAGGAACATCACTTGTGTGTTTCTGCTGTTCCTTTTCAAAAGGAACAACATTCGTGTGTTTTTGTTGTTCCTTTTCAAAAGGAACAGCACTTGTGTGTTTCTGCTGTTCCTTTTCAAAAGGAACAGCATTCGTGTGCTTTTGATGTTCCTTTTCAAAAGGAACAACACTTGTGTGTTTTTGCTGTTCCTTTTCAAAAGGAACAACACTTGTGTGTTTGTTGTTCCTTTTCAAAAGGAACAGCACTTGAGTGTGTCTGCTGTTCCTTTTCAAAAGGAACAGCACTTGAGTGTGTCTGCTGTTCCTTTTCAAAAGGAACAGCACTTGAGTGTTTCTGCTGTTCATTTTTCAAAAGGAACAGCATTCGTGATTTTCTGTTGATTCCTTTCAAAGAAATGGCATCCCACGTATTTGTTTGCATGGATTCTTCTCTGAGGAACACCATCGGCATGCTTTTGCTCTTATTGAGGATGCTTTGCACCCATGTTCTCCCTAGTCTTTAATATACAGCTATGGACTTATGCATGAACATAAATCATGATATACCGAAGTCAACAGATCATAAATCGCTATCTTTATAAAGCCTAGTATCGATAAGAGGACAGGAGGAGGGACACACTTACTTTTCATCTTCGTTGTCATCGTCTTATTACCATTGCTCGGGTTGGTGATCTTTATCATGACGATTTCCCTAAAAAAAAAAAATTGATTATTACCTAGGAGTAAGAGCAGAGGATTTATATCTGTCCGTTGGGATGATAAGACTTCTTCCACCATTCCTCGCTCTTAAGGAGTGCGGAACCACCCTTATGTGTAAATAAATAAAAAAGTGCTCTGCAAAAAGAAAAAGAAAATATGAATTATCAATTGTCAAATGCAGGATAGGGGGTCTCATCAAGAGCCAGCCTACCATGATCATAAGGATGGAAGCGAAGTGGCATTCCCATTACGGCCACCGCACCAGGGATATGGTCCAAAGGTATACTAAATAAACAAACCTTGGAACAGGGGGTCTCATCACGAGTCGGCTTGCCCACATTTCGCACCTACCTTGTGAATGGCATTATGGTCATCTGGTTATCAAGCCAGCATAATGGCCTACATTTTGACAAAGCACTCTTCAAAATACACACAAAGGTTCATGGTTCCCGGGGGTGAAATAAACAACTCTGCCAAGGTTATGAACACCTATTGGCAGCAGAGCTCTGTTAATGGCATTGAAGTCGTAATGGTTACACCAACATGTATGATATAAATACTTCTCCGTCTCTTATATCCTTTGAATAGATCATATTTTATGTCCCGATGTATATATCGCATGAATACTCATTACCACCAATCATGGCAACGGAACTGACAATGACCGCTGGAGATTTCGTACGCTTGACAGACGTTCCATCCCCTGACCTCTCATTATATCACGCAGGCTCTTATGTAAAACACGATCTACCTTTTTGCCTCGATTTCAGTATTTCGTTGTCTTTCTAAAACATGGCATAATTTCATATGCTGACTCTTTATGACTTGATTTCCGAATGGCTGCTGCTCCTCTATTTGACAGCTGGGGACAGCCTATCAGATCGCAGGGGGGGAGGAAACCTCATTACTCCATGGATTACGTGTCAGCACACCATTCGGGCAAGATAATGTACGAAGGTATGGCATGGTTTAACGTTATGATAATTCTATTTTACGGAAATTGCCGTCCACGATCCTTTTTTTGTTGCATGCTCTGTGTTCCCTTCCAAAAAAATTTCGACGATCACCCTCTCTGTGTCTCAAACAACACAGACAGTTGCTATTCCATTAAGAATTCTGAGTAGAATCATGGGGGAAAGACAGTCCGAAGCGAACCTCAGGAGTTGACAGTCTCCGCTGTTGCCCGCGAGGTCCTGGAAAAGGCAGGGTGGCTGAATTATTTCAGTCGCCTACGAGAATCGAATGAAGTAGTGGCATTGGAATTCCTGCAAAATTTGCAGGAGAACTACTCCATAGTAAGAGAAAGAAGGATAGCAGTCACTGATGATATTATTGCAAAAGTATCGGGACTACCAGCTGCCAGACCCGTATGGACGCTGAAGAAAGAAAGACTACAAAAGGTTATGGAGATTTTTTAGGATGAAGGCCAAAGCTTGACAGTCAAAGGGAAGGGAGTTTTGCCGGCAACGTTGGGGGAACCCTGGACCGAGATAGCAAAGATACTGCAGAGCTACATCACTTGCGAAGGAAGGAAAGATGTGGTAAGACCACGTCATCTGAAACTCTTAGCTGTTTTGAAAGGAAAATGTTCTGTAAATCTCCCTGCACTCTTAAATTCGTTATTACATGATGCGGCCCGAAGCCTGAAAAAGGCACAGCACATAGAAGCAGTCGTTAGCCACCATCGGCTGATTTGATTGATAGTGAGCCATAGTCTCACTCAACAACAAAGCAGCTGGGAGGAGCTCATCGCCATGGTCGAGGGGGGATTGGCTGCACCACCCCCAAAACCTAAACATTCCTCTAGCACACCGGAACGATCAGAGAAACGCAGGGAATTGGCAGCAGAAATACATGTTGCTCCAAAACGAAAACAATCCTCTAACACACCAGAACGACCAGAGGAACCCAGAGAATTGATAGCAGAGAAACACGTTGCTGGTACACCCGAACAACCTAAGAGACCAAGGAAATCAGCCCAGCTAGCCTAGATACGAGCAAGGCTGGAAAAAATCCAGGGAACCACTACCTAGCCAATCGAGATTACAGACGAACCTCCGGAACCAGAAAGAGGACCTTCCGAAGGAAATGCTGAGCAATCAGGGGCCGAGGCTGAGCAGCCTGGAGAAGGAATTGAGGAAGGGGATGAGCAATCTGGGACAGAAACAGAAGCTGAACACTCCAAGGTAGCCACCGAGCAGGTCAATCAAGAAGAGGAAGAAGTACAGCCAGGGGGCAGCCCGCTGCAGGACCCTGTAGGTGAAGAGGAATTGGTAGTAGTCCTGGCCAATATGGGGGAGTATGACCAACCCTCCAGCACAGCAAGCATCCCTGACGGACCCTCGGAGGAAGATATACCTGAGAAATCACATGCAGAAAAGGTAGGAGAAGAAAACCTGCCTGTTTATGATGATGAAATAGGAGACACCAATCAGGAACAATCTATTCCCAAGACACCAGAAGAAATTCCAGACGGGGAAGGAGTAGATTTAAGGGCTAGTCAGAAACCCTCTGCCGAAGCAATAGAAATTAAGAAATTAAGGAGGAAACAGCAGAGGTTGTTGGGCACTATAGCCAAGCTCCGACAACAAATTCGAATTCTGAAAGCCAACTTGTGG